>PVJL010000990.1:176025-311535 GCA_004026885.1 Lyroderma lyra | reverse complement strand
AAAAAAAAAAAAAAAAAAAAAAAAAAAAAAAAAAAAAAAAAAAAAAAAAAAAAAAAAAAAAAAAAAAAAAAAAAAAAAAAAAAAAAAAAAAAAAAAAAAAAAAAAAAAAAAAAAAAAAAAAAAAAAAAAAAAAAAAAAAAAAAAAAAAAAAAAAAAAAAAAAAAAAAAAAAAAAAAAAAAAAAAAAAAAAGAAAAAAAATTATCCAGAATGCACTCTAAAGTTATAAAGAAATAGAAAACAGGGACACAAATTGACAGAAATAAACATGACACAATCTAATCAAACTTCCAGATGGAATTAATAGAGAAAATAGGGGGGAAATGCAATATTCAAAGAGATAATGACTGAGAAATTTCTAGAATTAATGAAGCAACAATAATGCCAGATTCAGGAAGCTCAAAAAATCCCAAACAGGAAATGATACAAACATCACACTTAGATAAATTAGAATAAAACTGTAGGGTACAAAATGAAGAGGAAGAATCTACATGCAGCCAGAGAAAAATGGCATCTCATCTTCAAAGAAATAAGGCAATTAAACTAATGGCTGACTTCTCCATATCACCAACAGAAGCCAGAGACACTGAAATAGTATCTTCAATGTTTTGAGAGAAAATAAGTTTCAGCATGGAGCTTTATCTTTGTTGAAATATGGAAGCAGTCTTTGAGGAACTGAGGAGGAGGGGAGAAAAAGACAGAAAAACAAAAACTGACATTTCTACTACAAAGACCTTCATGAAGGAAAAACTGCAAAGGATCTTCTTTAGGCAGAAGGAAAGGATCCAAGAAGCGAGGAGAAATGTTGACTTGGACACTTCTTACGTGACGTTTAAACTTCTGTTGGTTGTGCCTTTGATTGCAGCCGCAGGGGCAGCAGTGAGTTTGAGGCAGATTTCAGTCAACCTGACACAGTTGCACCGGACAACACTGCACAGCTCACTCTGGCCCAGGGAATTCTTGCACTTGGTCAACCCAGGACTAGCAAGTAATGAATGCCTCGAAGGATAACCAGAACTTCTCACCAAAGGGAACTAGGAGTGAAATGAATAACGACCCCCTACTTCTTCCCCCAAGTGGACAGTCTGAGACTCATTGAATTAGGTGCATCCTGTGCACACCCAGTCACCTCTGAGAGGGGTTAACTCAACAGCCGTATCTCTGCACTGGCTTTCCTATTTCACTCCACCATCCCTCAGTGAACATAGACCCAGCTACACTACTTGCTTGTGAATCTTTGTCTCAGGTTCTGCTCTCTGAGGAGCCCAGATTTAATACAGTGCAATCTAAAACAGTAACAACTAATTTGCTGTAGGTGGAAGCATCAGGGAACAAAGTAGATTGAAAATATTTCAAAGCAAAGGCACATAAGTTGGGAACTAGTTGATAAGAGTCAACCCCTTCTAAAGTCTTTATTGCTTGAGCAATTGCTAAAACGTTGAATAACTTTAGACTCAGTTTTAAGTATGCATTTTTAAATAGCTATGAAACCACTAAAGGGATAGACATAAATTACACAATTTTTTAAAAAGAAAAAGAAGAGAAAGATTGCAGGAAGTCAGGGAGAGGTGGATTGGAAACTTATCCAATACAAAATAAGACAAAAATAAGCAGGAAAAAATTAACAGGTGGATACATGTCATATGAGAGCTGTCTAGAAAGTATGCAGCCATGTAATATGAAAAATAGGGACATTTATGGCTGAATTTTTTTTCTGGACAGCCCTCATATGCTTGTCCAAACCCATAGAATGTACAACAGCAATAATTAATGTTATATAAACTATTACCTGTGGGTGATTATGATGTGTCTATGCAGGTTTATCAATTATAGCACTGTACCACTCTGATGGCGATGCTGATAATGTATGGGAATAGAGAGTGTAAGAGAAATTTTTCTACTTTTGTGTCAATTTTACTGTGAACATAAAACTGCTCTTTAAAAAAGTCTCATTTTTTTAAGTAGGGACACATACAAAACACAAAATAAGTAAGTAGAAACAATCTCAAGTATGTCAATATAAGTTGCCTAAACTCTTAAATTAAATGAGAAATATTTTATATAGATTAAAACAGAATCTAGTGATATGCTACTTGTAAGAAATACCCTTAAAATATACAGATTATAAACAGTTAGTAAGAGAAATTTTTTAAAAAACCAAGTCTGAGATAAGCTAAATAATATGCCCAAGTTCATAGGTTTTTAGTGCTTCTTTCCTGATTCCAGCATCCAAATGTTTTTCATCATGTCATGCCAGTACCGAGGATAGGGCTACTATCTTATTCATGTTTATGTAGCTACCATCCAGCAGAGCAACAAAGCAGTATCTGCTGAATTCATGAAAATAAAATTGTATAGGTGTGCAATTTATTGATACTGAGAAAAGCAGAACGAGGGGGAGGTACTGAGCACTTCCTGCTTCCCATGCTGGGTCTTGCTTGTGACAGGAGGAGCTTGCATGGGGCAACTATAAACAGATGGGGGAGGCATACACTGTGGGCTGGTGGTCATGAGTGTGATTGACGAGGCAAAGACCCTCCTACTCCTTTCCGGAGCACGGCGGTGCGGGAGGGTGCAGAGCTGCCAGTCTAAGAGAGGAACTGGCTAGAAAGTTGGATGTTTCCAAGTGCATGGAATTACAGGTGGGAAGAGTCAAATGAAATGAGAACCAAGATTAGGCCTCTTTGTTTCCAGGAAGTGGCCGGGTTGCAGGCTGGGTGCAGTGGAGGGGCTCTGGCACCCGGTCCTGATGACACACCACCCAGAGATAGGTGGGTGGATGGCATGAGAGAGACGCACACACACCCAGTGCTGGGATTGCTCAGCTGGCAAAGAGAGAGGTCCCCTCTTTTCACACGCTCAGGAATCTGCCTGGTGGACCAGGCTGCAGCTGCCTCTGCTCCCCAAAGGACAGTATCTTTTTTTAAAGGGAGAAGAAATTCAGGGTGCAGCCTAGGACTGGTCTGGATTGGTAGAAGGTGGCCGGGGGGGGGCGGTGTTTGTTTGTTTGTTTTGTGTGTTTTAGAGGGAACGAGATATAAGACAGAAACCTGCCATTCTTCCAAAATTGTGTAGTTTTGAAGAAAGACTCCTTTTCTTTTTCACAAAATCTCTAACTCCAGAGTTTGCCTGTGATGGGGCAGCAGGACCACTTGCTGTTCAGTAACATTATCAGAAACAGGTTGAGCATTCTCAAAAAGAGCAATTTTTCATATAATTTATGAAGATGGATTTGTTCTGGTATCTCTAACATAATAAATGAGCTTTATTTCTCCTAGAAGATAAAATCAAGGCAGAGCTCATCCTAGAAAATGTTTACACGTGTGGTCATTTATTAGGTGACAGGCATGACCATAAAAGATGGCTTTCTTCATTCATTTATTCTATGTATACTTACTCACCTAATCTGTTGTGGGGGAGGATCAAACTTTGTTCTACTCTCAAGATTCCTTTGGCTGGTCTAATAATCAAACAGACATGAGACAGATTTGCAAGAGAAAATAACCAAATTCAATACATATATATGTATGGAAACCCTGCATACTTGAGAGCTGGAGATCCTACATGCAAGAGAGGTTCGGAGATAGAAAGGGAATATGAATATTAATATATGACATTCTGTGCTAAGGATGAGGTATTGCATTTTAGGGGCTTCAAAGAGTCATTGCAGGATAATGAAAAGAACAGACGTTTGTCCTTACCCATAGATAGGTCAAAAGAAGTTATCTCTGATAACCTCTTATGGGCAAGGCCTGTAATGCAAGTTCCTCTAGGTAGTTAAAGGGAGGAGCAGAAGTTTCTCTTGAGCCTGAAGCTAAAATTGTCTTTAGCTCAAAGTAATATGCATGCAACTGCAGCACATCTTGGGGTGGCTCCTTCTGAACCCCCATAGTATGTAGACACTGAGTAGGAATATCTATGCAATGATAAGTAAGACTGACAAAATGTTTGGCATTTTGTAGATTGCAGACTAGTTGTTGTGTAGCAAAACCCCAATTTAAAGTATTTTACATTTAAGTTAATTTAAACAGTGAAAATTTTATTACTAGAAAATTCCTTGACCACAAAATAAAATTTCAGCTCATCTTAATTCATTATCTGAATAATCTTGAACATGTCATTCAATCATGTAGATCATTTGCTGCTTTCTGGCTCAAGTTTCTTATCTCAACATTTGAAAATAATCCCAACCTCTTATTGTGACAATTATCTAAGATGATGTGCCGGACATAGTGATATTCATAAATGTCAGTTCTCTTCAGAACCAAATTGTTACTGCCATGCCTCAATTTAATGTGTACCCTATCCTACTGGCCAATGCTAAGCATCACGCAGTCCAGGAATCAGGTTTCAGGAAAAAGGGAGCCATCGAGATGCAGCAAGACTCTTATTTATTAGAAACAGGTTTATGGAGGTCCAAACAGGAAAGTAATGTATGTATATATTTATTCATACTTTGTATCTATTATATAGATGATGGACTAGCAAGTATGATTTGAATAATCTACTGGCATTTTCTTGTAATAATGATCCTATTATATTCTGAATTGCTAACACACACAATTTAAGGTATTGCCTTCCACCCGCCTCAAAAAAGCATATGATCTAATGAAAACTTACAGGGCACTTTTTTGACTATTATCTCCAAGCTAACTCTTTACCTAAGCAGATGGAGAAATGTATTATTGGATACGCTATGTAAAGCTAAAGACTCCAAAATTAATAGAGACCTGGTTGCCACAGGATATGACTACACCTAATGGGCTATTACGAAATGATTAATATATGTCCCAGTGGGCCAGCAGAGAGAAGGGCCATGATTGTGCATTAAAATGAAGAATTCATTTGACCTATCATGGCCACGGAAAGGGCTAGTCCAAGTTGCAGAGCACTGACTGTGCAAAGAGGCTGAAATCATTGGCTGGCTTTATGAGTTTCTAAAAAACAATATTTTTTAAAGAAAAAAAGTATAATTTAATAGAAAGAGCTTTACATTTGGTCTTGCTGCAGTGGCTCAATCTTTCAGTGTTAAGTGCTATTTTGCCTTTGATTTGCCAGGTCAGTGTGCTATAAGTCACTGGTATGCGTGGAGCATTAAACAGCGCCTTTGGGAAAATTACTAATCTCCTGAGAATGTTGAGATGTCAGATGCTTTGTAATTGCAAGAGTTTATTATTATTTATTAGTATTCCAGCTTGTTTTCCAATATTTCCCATTTCAGTATATGTGCTGCCAAAGCAAGCACAATATTTCCCATTTTAGATAAACAATATAAAGCACCATCCATGCCTTCTAGAATACAAACTAAAGATGTTTTTAATATTAGAAAGTTTTGTATCTTTACTATTCTATATTCAGAGTTACATATGAATAGATTATTTCTTTCTTCATTATTTGACATTATTTATTTCTTCATTATTTTAAGCCACACACAGTAGAGTAAGTTGTAAGGGTGACAAGAAAATTGATTATGACATTTATAAAATTTAAAACCATACTAGTTAAATATCTTCTTTGAAATAAATGACTAAGGATGGTTAAATACGTTAATTTTTAACTAAACATTTTATGAAATGGGAAAGCCAATCAGAGCTGTTTCAAGCATTAACAAAGAGTCACTAAATCCAAAAGTTTATTCAATTTAAAAAAACACTGTCCATAATCCTGAGAAAATAACCATCATGGTAAGTGGGAGATAGGAAGCAGTGAAAATTTCTTTAAAAAACTAAAATGTCAGGTTTGTAAACGTTTCCTTCTACTGACCTTGGTTATTTCAATCTTTGCCTCGCAAACACAAATACATTCAGAGAAGGAGGATTAGACTTTAATCAGTGGTTATAATGTGCTAGACATTTGATACATCTATCTTATTTAATATTTACAAGAACCCTAGGAATCAGCTATTATTATTAGCCTCATTTCACAAATGCCTATAGTAAAACTAAGAAACATTAAGTAATTCTCCCAAAGTCACATAGCTAGTAAGTGATAAAGTTGATTTTCACAGGTGAGACCAAGCCTAAGTTCTCTCCACTATTTTCATTTATTTGTTTTGTTGAATACCCACTATGTTCCTGGTTGTATGCTAGGAATCCAGATATTTCTGAGATAATAGTAAGTGCCTTGGGAAGTTAGGAGGTCCAACCAGGGAAGTCTAAGTAGAAATGCCTATGGTACCAGGCAAGGAGTAGAGAGGGAGGGCTGGTCAAAAATAGATTTTAGGAAAAGTGAAACCAAAACCAAATCTTCAACCAGTAGGTGTGGCCAGACAACCCAAGAGGAGATGGCTTTGCAGGCAGAACAGCGTGGGCAAAGGCAAAGAAGCCTGAAATTTTTAATTTAGGAAAATTATCTACAATAAGAGTTTCAAAGAAGGGTGGACAGAGTTGAAAGGAAGTTCATAGGTTGAGTTAGATTGATAGCCAAAAGTCATTTTTTGTTGTTTGTTTTTCAGGTGGGAACATGAAAAAGTTCTCAAATGTCTTTTCCACATAGAGCATTTATAAAGCACTATACTTTGAGAAAAACAAACAAAAAATAATCAACCCTCCAGTAAAACTGTCAGTGAATAAAGTTAGAAAGCCTTGTATAACAGAAGAGTGGTTACCAGAAGAAAAGGGGGGTGAGGGAGGGTGAAGAAGGTAATTGGGGTTAAATTTATGGCGACAGAGGGAGACTAGATTTGGGGTGATGAGCACACAATGCAGTATACAGATGACATACTATGGAGTTGTACAGTTAAGTTTTATATAATGTATTAACCAATGCCACCCCAATAAATGTAATAAATAAAAAATCATTGTCTTTATGAGAAACATGAAGCTGACTGACCTTCTCATGGTAAAATGGGATCTACTGACTCTGTGTGCACAGCCTGCACCCCTACTCTTAGCACCAGTGCACCCTGAAATTTTAGCAAGGGCTGGGTTGAGTCACTTGGAATATATGAATATATTACTGGAACCAAGGAATACCTGTGAAGATGGTAGATGGCATAGCATTTCTGTTTCTAGGCACTAACCTACCTCCTCTAACCTGTGTAAATAGCAATTCCATGTCAGCAATTCCACTAGCTACTGGGTAATAAGCTCTAGAGCCAGCTTCAACACAGATTGTCTGGAGTAGCCTGTGGGACTTTCTGTGGGTCTTTCAGTTTAGCCAATGCACTGGCAGGTGATAGGAAGAAAATAATGAGATGAGGTATCTTGATTAGGATGCTCTGAATGTAGCCTTAGATTGGACGAAACCACCAACATTGATTCAAGTTGGCACGAGGCTCTTGGGAGCCTCACCAGAAGGAGCTCTCTTCGCACACCATGACTGCGAACCTCTGCTGAGATTCCCAGGGACCTGACCAACTGACCCAGGCATTAGATAGATGTCCCATTAATGAGCTGCAGCCTCTGGGTTTTTAGGTAAACCACTGAGTAATGTGCTTCTGGGACTGGGTAGCAAAGAAATGAAAAACGAGCTTTGTTTTCACTTCTCATTTTCCTTTAAAATCTGCTGTGCAGATAAATCAAAAGATGAATAATGGTGAGCAACAGATTGGCATCACAAATTGCCCCCCAAATATATTCATAGTCATGTGACTACCAAAACTAGGAATCAAGCCACCAATCACATTATATTCATGCTACCTTGGCAAAGATTGTTAAAGTAACCTTGCAAGTAACCCTTAGACCATTGGTAGCTCACCAGGAAGATTTTTTCATTCCCTGTCTCTCTCTGTCTCCATTTCTCTGCCTCCCTTTCCTCTCTCTTCCTACCTCTTTGTCTTTCTCTTCTTTCTGTCACTACTTTCTCTAGACTCTCATTGTACATCCAATTTCTGCAAAATTCTGCCACAATCCTGTAAGAAGTATCTAGTACTTTATATCATTGAAATAATGGCTTCATTTGATAGAAAGCTGCCAGTAGTTTCTTGACCAAAGCAGGAAATAAACTCTCAGAACTAAACTACTTTTAGCAACAAAATGAGCCTCAATGAGGCACAATTTCCTCTTATGGCTCTCTAAGAAATCCCAGGAAGTAAACAATCTATGACAATGGATTTTTGTGTCAAAAGATAAAGATGTTGATCAACCAATCAATCACAGAGCCTTTCTGTTTCTTTCAAGAATCTTTCTTCATGCCGAATTTTCTTTTGCTTTCTTTGGAGAGGTGAAAGTTAGCAAACTGCCAAGGGCAGATATTGTTTCCCACACATGGGAAAGAGCTGCCTTGGAAGGCACATGTGCCCTATTTTTAAAAAAATAAAAAATTTTCTTAAATATGTCTCTTAACCTTTATGAATGAACCTATTATACTCATAATTCTGTGCTTTCTTAAAAATTGATTTGTAATGAACTATTCTATTCCCCTTAAATAATTTAAAATCCCAAAGATGCCGTGTCAGCACAACCTTAACGTGTACATGAGTATGTGCTGCGTATATGGGATCGCATTTACTTTACATATTCTGTCACAGGTACCTTTCAATATTTTGATATTTTAAAAGAGCTACTTATTATCACAGAGTCATCTCACCAGTCAATACTTATAGGCAGTTTTATTTCTAGTTCAGGGTTTGAGTATTATATCTTACAATATCTAAAAAAGGCATTGTTGATTTGTTATTTTAGCTTTTGATAGAGAGCATGTTTGTGGCATGACTGTAGGAAGTTTTTTCCTTAGTAATCTATGAAATTACCTGCAGTAAAATTTTCACCTGTTCTTTGTTTTCTTAGCACCATAAAATTGGAATTACATATAAAATCTTTCCGCCAGGAGATTTTGCCTACCAAAGACAGAAAATGTCCACTTAAATTTTTATGAAACATCAAAATTATGGTCTCCTCTAGCAAAATATTACAAAGGAGCCTGTCACTGGATGAGGAGTTTTTCCAATATTCGAGGACATCATTCTTCATCTCCTGTTTAATCTTTATTTTCCTGTGGCAGCTTCTTTTTGGTTTCATCGATTCCCTGTTTGTATGTGCAATGTGCTAATTTGTCTTTCATTACAAAATATTCCAAGTGCCAACCACAGAGGCTAACCCCAGCCAAAGGACAGGCCTCCCAGATAGCTGTGCTTTTCACAGTTTAATCTGAGGTTGTTCCAAAAGGACTGAGGGCTGGTGGCTTTTCTTCTCCCTAGGACTGACTACCCCATCCTTGAAGAGAGCAGTGATCCCCACCTAGCAACCCCAATTTAGCTGCATATGGAAGCAAAGAAGCATAAATGCTATCCTTCACTTGATTTGGACTTAAATTTCTCTTTATTAAATTATGTCGTTTATTAAATGGTTTATATAACATCTACAGAGCAGTTATCAATTAATTACCCATGGAAATTTAAGGAATGTTACACAATGGTAGTTATTATACCCAGGGTATTAGACATATGTCACATAAAAGATGCAGTCACCTTGAAATTATATTGGCAAGACTGCCTTTCCCCCATAGAATATTATACATTCTAATGTGAAAATTGTGTTAAAAACTTATTAGGAAATGGGAATGGCCTGTTCCAAATGGTTGAAGACAAGCTTAACCACATTTCCAGTAAGTTCAGTAGAAATTGAGAAAATTGTGCCCACTGTTTGAGAAATTTCTTAAGTTCTCAAGACCGTCTTGCCTTCAGTGGACTGGGGGTTTGTATTTCAGAGAGCAAATAGGCAGCTTATTTAGAAACCTGGCTCAATTTGATTCAACCCAGGGATTCATCCAGAATCATCTACAGATACCGCTCCGAGGCGGGTGGGGGGGGGTCCGTCCAGGTGGGTGCAGTCCCAAGGCTGGAAGCTTTGCATTTACGCACCAGCACCTGAATGCAGGGGCTGAAAATGGTAAAGTGGAGTGAATAATGGGGAAAGATGGATGGTGACAGGTACCCAGAGTCTGACTGATGGGGAAGGGGGAAAGAGGCAGTCTCCCAGGTCCCAGCACAGTGGCGCAGGCATGGCACATGGCAGGACCAATGGGGAAGAGAGGCAGAGAGGACACTGAGCTGGCCCTCAAGTAAGAAAGCTGCCAACAGGTTTAAAAAGATTATTGCTCTCCATACTCGCCCCGAGGACTGCTGAAACATACTCAAAACAATTTTTCTGTCTGAGATAAAAAGCTTATTTTGTTTGTTTGGGAACATAAGGTGGTGGTGTTTGTTTGTTTATGTTTTCTTTAACCTAATAGGAATAAAAATTACCTTCCTTTCTGGCTCCAAAATTAAGTTGCATTAGCTATTTTTGAAGCTGTCATCTAAAATATCAGAAATACTCTGCGACATTGTTCTACACTGAATTTTAGAAAAATTTTCTCCATAGCTAGTCTAATTTAAAAATATCAGAAATCAGTGAAATGTTTTTATTTAGCTATTTGTGAAATGAATTTGAACAAAATCTAAGTAAAAAATGTACCTTAATATATTGTTACTATAAAAATACAAGTATTCCATTCATGCATTGAGCATTCAGTTTTTAGTTCATCCCTGGAGAGTCACTATTAGGAAATATAAACAAAGGAAGAAGCAGGAATGAAAATGAATAATTACAACCCAGCCTGATAAGTGACCTACCAGGTCACTGTGAGAAGTGATATGAACACCAACAGGCACGAGTGCTTATTCTGCAAGCAGAGCTGGGTAAAGAATGCCATGTCACAGCTGATCCCTGACAGACCGATCAGTCAAAGGACAGAAGAGTAGGAAAATGATACCCCACGGAGGAGACACACAGTCACATAGTAAATTTCCCTTCCCAATACTAGGATTGTGGAAGGCATCTGTGGTGACACTTGGGCTGGTCGCTTCTGGTTCATGCATCTGAGGATGACAAAGACACTGAGGAAGCCCAGACTTTCTCTTTCCGGAGCCAAGATTTTCTCTGCAAATTCATTAACTTGAGAGTGAACATCAAAGGTACTGAGTAACCAGAAATACCATACTTTTTTGCACAGAAAACCCTTTTCATCCAAGATCTAATTTGCCCTTTTGAAATTCTGGTTACCCACTTACATCAAAAACAGCTTAAATAAAAATTCAACCAGGTAATTAGGGTTAGTTTTTAAGTAAACCACAATTGATATATTGAATATAAAAGGTCATTACATGTAAGAATGAAATAAATCTACTGAACAGAGTGTGCTGAAGGCATTTGGTTACAAAGTAAGATTAAGTGTCAAATGACTAAAATCCCTTTACTTGATTTGGATTTAAATCTCTAATAATTCCTAATATTCAGTAGTACAGTGACATTTATTCAATTTTAAGAAAAATCCTAGAAGCTAGGAAGATAGTACTATTACCATTATTTTACAATACAGAAAGTTTTGATGATTTACTCAAAGTAGTTTGGATTAACAATGACAACATTCCCAAAGTGCTCATATTCCAAAATCTATTATTTAAGCTTCTATTCTGAGGTATATCTACCATCCAAAAGATTAGGCCCTGCTTTCTCAAATGCAAAATTTTAAATATAATATTGACCTAAGTAATGTATTTTCTTTTTTGTATATACTAAGTGAAGATGAAGATTATCCACTACTTTTTCTCATCTGCCTAAAGTGTTTGACGTTTTCTGCCAGTTGCATAGATAGCATGAAATAACCCAAAATCAACAATGTAACTTAGAGCATGGCATTGTTCTCAGGTTACCCTAGAAAGAAGCTGACAAACCCATATCTCTGACATTTAATAAAGATTTGGAACATGGAAAGAAAGTACTGCTTATGTTAAAATGGAAAAAAAATTAATTGACATATTAAATTGGAAGTCAGAAAAAAGCATAACTCAAGTGGATAACGAAGTTGAATTATTTGGGCTACCAAAATGACCCATATATTCTTGCAGCATTAATTATTCAGATTCACGTTCACTGAATAATTGTCAAAATTGTACTTATTTTTATTCATATATTTATGGTTGATGTTAATCATGAATTTTAAAGTTTCATATTTTACAAGATTTAAATATTACTATTGTTTCCAGGTTGAAAAATAAATAATTACCAATACATAAATAATCCCAAATTCTTTATTTAAAATAATATTTATTTGAGAAGTAAATTCAAAGTCACTAAAGATTTCTTTTTAACTCTTTTAAGATATTATAAAGGTAACATCTTGTGTAATACTAACTAAATAATAGATTTATTCTTCTTGTCTTATTGTTACTTATTTTCGATAGCACATTTTGTTATTTGTGCTGTTTACAATTACTATAATCTGAAAAGTTGGTGGCTATGGCTGAACGGGATACTGCCACCAGAAAGGTATGAGAGGAAACTCATTAATATGTTTTATAGTATAAGGGGAATATGTCAAAAATCCCTTGTACGCATGGATTTATATGGTCACTATATTAGCTCCTAGGGTTGCCCTAACCAATTCGTCCAAACTTAGTGGCTTGAAACAACAAAAATGTATTCTCTTACAGTTCCCAAGGGCAGGCGTTTAAAATCAAGCTGTCAGCGGGGCCATGCTTCCTTCGAGGCTGCTGGAGGAGAATCCTTCCTTGCCCATTGAGCTCCTGGTAGCTCCAGGCCTTCCTTGGCTTGTGGCTGCATCACTCCAATCTTTGCCTCATCCTCACATGGCCTTCACCTCTGTGTGTTATCTCTTATAAGGACACTTGTCTTTGGATTTACGGCCCATCTGGATAATCCAGGATGGTCTCATCTTGAGATCCTTTAACTTAATTATATCTGCAAAGACTCTTTTCCCAAATAGGGTCACATTCACAGGTTCCCGGGGTTGAGCTTAGGCGTACGGTTTGAGGGTCACCATTAACTTGTTACACAGTTTCCTTTCAAGGATTCCTACTCACACATTCACCACCATTAAATGGCTATTCTGTACTATTACTTCGGGATAGGGGCAAGAACCCACAAAGTCACTGATCCTCTGGCAAAGTTCCAATCCGTGTGACTGGGAAGAAAGAGTTCTGGGAAAAGCAACCCTTACTTAGTCCGTCATAGACTCCTTGAAAAAAATGCAATGTCAGATTGCTTAAGAGCAAGTGGGTTCCACTGTCCTGCCCTTAGGCAAACACCAGAATTGAAGTTTGGTGAAAAAAGTTTTTATTCAAAATCTACATAATTCTGGAAGAATGGTAGGCGTCTGCCTCAGATCCCATTCCCTCAAAAACACACGAAGAAAAATAATCCCGTGAACGTCTGCCAAGCCAGAGTAAGTTGCAGGCCGTGCAAGAACCCCCTCTCCCGCCCTAAAGATACTGGATCACCATGGAAGCAAACAGGCCATGTCTGCTCTCCCCGCCCCTTTACTGTCCTTTTGGGAGCACAGATGGCAGAAGCATGACTCTCCATGAGGATTCCCGCGGCAATGAAAAGGGGAGCCCTCTCTTTTCGCCAGCAGAGCAAGCCCAGCACTAGCGTGCCTGCACCCCACCTTCCCAGCTGTCCCCTCGGGCCGGGCGGGCACCAGGCGCCGGGTGCCAGAGCCGCTCCGCTGCACCTAGCATGCAAGCCCCAACGCTTCCGTTAACACAGAGAGCTAGTTTCCACCCTGCTTCCGTTTAAATCTCCCCACCCATAGTTCTACGTGCTCCAGAAACATCCAACTTTCCAGCCAATCCCTGCCTTAGACTGACAGTTCTGCACCCGCCCCCACGGCCATGCTCCAGAAGAGAGTAGGAGGGTCTTTTCCTCCACCAATCACATTCCGCCCTGCCCACAGTGCAGGCCCCCGTGGTCTGTCTGCAGTTGCCCAAAGCGAACGCCCCCATGGGCATCCGCAACGTCTGTCGGGAGCCCTGAGTGGCTGATGCAACACAGGAAGCAGTATGTGCTCAGCACCTCCCCCTCAGCCTGCTTCTTCTGGTGTCACTAGGCCGTCAATTACTCCTGGTTTCTTCTTTTGGCAAAAATTTTACTTACGAGTTTTACCAACTATAAGTGTTCTTGTTATTGGATCCTGCAGAAGCAACTATTGAGTGATAGCCACCCTTCCTTGTTCTTCCCATCTGCCTTCCCATCTGTAAACACCTTTGTTCTGTTAAGTTGGTTTGAGAAGGGTGGTGGTTGCTTTGTGGAGTTTTTGTTGGTTGTTTTTCATAAGTCTGGGCTTCAGTTAGGTAGCAGGAAGACCCCACTGTTCTGAGACATTTTCCACGTTGACCAGTCCTTCAAACGTGCTATCATCTCCTACTCAAATAAGGAATTTGCTTTGGAAAAAACCTACAGCATTGTTCAAACTTAAGAATTTTTAATAACCCTAAAATAGGCAAAATAAAAGAGAGAATTCAACATTTTTCACTTGCATAGTTTACCACTGAAAGACTTCTACTGCATTTATTTTATATCTCAGGACACTTGTGAGGAAGGCATTAATCTTTAAGGACTGATACCTAAGACAGAGAGCAGGTATGGTAGTCCTGTCTGCCCTCATCATAGCTTTGGAAGCTTTTACTCCGGATGACTTTCCTCCTGAGCAATGAGCAAATTCCAACCAAGGATGGCAGATAAGTGAGCTCCTCAACTTAAGAATTAATCTTGGTACTACAAACCAAGTTTCAGAATGCCTAAGATAGGTACAACATCTCCACTGATCAGCAATATTGCCCCAGACCCTGTAGCGACAGCATCTATCTCATCCCATGTCAACACAGTCTTAGTATTTCAGAAGAACTTTTAGACAGAGGTCCTATAAAGGTCCAAATAAAGACTTTGGCCAGCCTTTGTCCCTAGTTCCTGGGAAGTTGTCTCTAAATCCTCAGAATTGTCTAGTGATACCAGTGTCTTTGTTATTAATATGGGCTTGATCACACCAAAGTTTACACTAATGAGGTGACCTTTGGTGGGTTCCTGTATAGTTAGTGCTAACGAAGTCACTCAGAATGGGGACTGGCCATGCCAGAAAGACCAATCATATGATTGAAGCATACCTGTACCCCCAGGGCTACGTGCTGGACCCTTCAGGGGTATGTGAAAAATAATCAGTAATGGTGAAAAAACAAGTAAAGTAAAAAAATGCAAAACATTAGTTATGAAACAATAAATGTTAAGTTTCCATCACCCTTAATGGAGACACTTCAAAATTAGATCACAGTAGCAAATGATAACTGGTGAGGGCATAGCTATGAACCTCCCCCAAACCACTCCTTCACCAATCATTATGCAGTTTCAGAACAATCCATTTGCAACAACTTTTCTAGAACTTTCCCAAACATATAAATACATTCGCAGCCATACTGTATGATCAGTTTAGTCATTGACTAAGTAAAAGTAAATATGCTGTCTTTCATTGTGATTCTTTTCAAGTAGTTTTAATTAACGCTTACCATAATTTCAATTATTATTGTCTGTGATTTTTAAGCCTAACAGTTATGGATAAGTGATTGAAAACAGGATGGTTAAAAAATTAAAACTTGCTGTGGATTATAACCTGTTGCCAAGTCCTTCTCAGCTTGTGTCTGAAGCTATAATACACACACATTGGGAGACAGTAAAAAGGTGTGTGCCTCAGACACTACACAGAAGGAAAGGAAACACTCTGAGGAGCATATTAAATATGGGTTTCACCTGTAGGGGATGATAACTGTCCTCAGCCTTTGTGTGTTGTGTGTGGGGAAATATTATGCAACGGTTGCATGAAACCCTCTCTACTCATACGACATTTAGAAACTAAGCATCCTATGTATAAAAATAAAAGACTACATTATTTTCAGTGCTTAGAAAAGTGTCCAACTGTCACTTCATACGTGACGTCAGGAAAGAAAGACAATGAGAATGTGGTTGAAGCCTCATGCTGTATTGCTTATCACATAGCTAAATGTGTTAAATACCACATCATAGCTCAAGATTTAATTTCTCTTTGTATTAGGATACCATTTTTTATGTTTGGGGAAAAACATGTCTGCAAAATCCATACTATCTCTTTTCAAAAATTGCGTCTCAACAAATTCAGGAAATGTCTGACAATGTTGAAGCTGTAGTAGGTAGAATTTTAAAAAGTAAATCCTTTTCCATCCAGGTCATTGAAAGTGTAGATGTTGCTGATTTATCTATTTTGCTTGTCATAGTGAGGTAATTGGTAGAAAATGGAATTGAGGCAAACCTTTTGCTTTGTTACCCATTGACACAGCCTATCACAGGCAAAGATTTTTTTAATGCAATCAATGATTATTTCATTGAAAAGCCCATTAGTTGGTCAAATTGTTGTGATGTATGCACTGATGGAGGTGAGCCCATGTCAGGTTGTTTTATAGGCCTACGTGGCTGAATTAAAGTAGCTCCCCATATACCATGGAGTCACTGCTGCATTCATAGACAAAGTTTTTCATCTGAGCTTCTTCCTAGTGAACAGAAAGATGTTCTTGATGATACTGTAAAAGTTGTAAATTTTATTAAGTTACAACCATGAAACTCCAGATTGTTTAAAATGTTGTGTGTACATTTCATTTGCCTATGGAGGTAAAGTGGCTATCACATAGCAAAGTACTTAAACTGATGTTTAAACTTAGACATGAAGACCAGGTATTTTTTGAAGACCATTGTTTCTCTCTCATTCCAAAGTTTCAGCACAATGATTGGCTTCAAACTTTTGCATATTTATCAGATATTTTTCTAGAAATAAACCAACTCGATTTGCGATTTCAAAACAGCTCAATCACTATATTCAAAATAACCAACAAAATTGAGTCAGTGATTCAAAAACTGGACTTTCGGAAAGCGTGTATTGAAAGAGGTCAGCTTGAAGTTTTTGAAACTCTGCACATTTCTTCTGAGAATGACATGCACCTACCCCAAAACATGAAAGAGGATATTGTAAGTCACTTGGAAGGTTCAAGTATCCTTTTATAAGTACTTCCCTTAATGTGGAAAAGAAAACCACTAGATTGCAGATCCTTTCAATGAAGAATTCTTCAAAGAAGCTAAATTATCAATCAATGGAAAAGAGCAGTTAATCGAACTTTCAACTGGTTCTTCTTTAAATTCTGATTTTCAAAGAAAGCATCTCATTACTTTCTGGGTAGATGTCAATGAGGAATACAAACAGCTCACTGAGAAGGCACTCAAATACCTCTTGCCATTTACTAGCACTAAACTGGTGGAGAGAGCTTTTTCATCTTACACCTTCATAAAAAGTAAGTACTGCAACGAGCTTAATGCAAGTCTGGATTTAAGCCTGTACAGGTATCTTGCATCTTCTGAGCCTGATTTTAGGAAACTAAGTGCATCAAAGCAAGCTCAGCGATCTCACTAATAGTGTTCAGTTGTCTAGTGATCTGCATAGCGATTATTATAGACTTTTCAGATAACACAAATGAATCTTATTAATAATAAATGTAAAGTTGGTTAAATACTTGATCATTATTAACAATATTTAACTGTGGTACAAATATTATAAAATCAAATCTGTAGTTTTTAGTCTTAGTGTCATAATTTTTCTTTTCTAACTTACTACCTCTTTTCCACTGTTTTACATTAAGATAGGCACTGAACAAAAATGCCAGTATTTAAAAATACCTATTTTAAAAATAACTGGTGCAATTTATAGAAATGGTTAGTTTAAAAGGAGTACACGAGGGGGGAAAGGCTGAGAAGCGCTGGATTGGAGGAACGGGGCTTTGAGCCCTGTGGTCTTACCGAACCCCCCAGGGAAAGGAAGGCTGCTGGGAATTCACCTCAACGACTTCCCCAGAGATTTAATCCAGGGTGCTTTGTAATGAGGCCCCCGAAGACGCTCTGGACGCTGAAGCGTGGGTGAGCTGCCCTGGTTGCAGGACTCCGCTTTCGCCACACACCAATGTGCTTGTCAGGAGGGGGACACCCTTAGGCCGCAGCGGGGGGACAACAGAAGCTTCATATTCCGGATCCTCCCAGACCTCACCCTGTGCATCTCTCCCTTTAGCTGGTTCTAATTTGTATTTTTTTTCATATAATAAAACTGTAATTGTATATATCCTGCTTTCTGTGAGTTGTTCTCAAAAACTATCAAAACTGAAGGATTAGTGAGAAGCGCTGGGGTTTGTCGTCGGCCGTTCAGTGGGCTCCGAGCGCGCAGCTGGAGTGACGGCGCTCAGGTGGCGGCCTGTGGGTCTGGCCAACTCCCAGGAGTTGGTGTCAGACACCCTTATCGTCCCAAATCTGCTGCTTAGAGTAGGTGTTCAATGTAATGTGTCAGTGTCCTATGGATACGGTCATGAGCTACCACAAACCGAATGGCTAAACACAACGCACACTTACCATCTTACCGTTTTAGGGCTTAGAGGATGCAGGGTTATGTGCTGCTTCCTTCTGGAAGTCCTGAGGAAGAGCCCGTTTCTTTGTCTTCTCCAGCGTCCAAGGAGACCTGCACTTCTGATCTAATGACACCACACGGTGTCCTCAACCCTTTGCTCCAGCTGCTAATCGTCATACCACCTGCTTTGGCTTCGGCATTATTACAAGAACCCAGGTAATCTGAAGCAGTCTCTCCATCTCAAGATCCTTACCTTAATTATATCTGCAACGTCTCCTTTGCCTTGTAAATCAACATATCCACAGGTTTGGGGGGACAGGACCTGGGCCTATTTGGGGACCATTCCTCTATCTGCTTACACAACGCCTTCCAGTGGAGACAGACTCAAAAGCAGAAGCCTCTACTACGTATTTGTTCAAAGCTGAAGCCATATATTTTGCCAAATGTAATTGGTTTCTGTCTGTCTATATAGGCCTTTCTTGTTAAAATTTAATTATTACTACCCCTAGGGTTGTATTTCCTTAATTTTTCTTTCTATTTCCTCTTACCTAGCTGTTATTATTAACCCAGATCCCTTACACCAGAAGTCTATGTCTGAGCACAGATAATAGGATTCTAAATTTTATTGCTTAATTTATATATATATATATATATATATATATATATATATATATATATTCTTCTTCAAATGGATTCTGATCCTAACACTCATTTTTCTCAATAGCAGTATAGCAGAATAGTAACAGCAGGTACAATGAGCATAGGAATTAATTGTGTCTGAGTTACAGGTTTTGGCTCATCAGTTCCACTAGTGTGTTCTTAGACAAGCCAAATCTAAGATTCAGTTTCTTCATATGTATAATGCCAATAATAATTTTGTTTAAAGCATATTAATAATTAGATTGCTGTGACTATGATAGATCCAGCACAGTGCCTTGCACATAGTAGAGTTTCTAAAATTCCCTTCTTTTCTGCACTTTCACCATCATTGCGCATTTGAAGTGGGGCCCACCTGCTCTTCAAAGAACCAATTCCCATGAGATCATGACACCATACGTCCCATCCTTAGCCACACATTCTACATACTCACATCACTCTGCCTTGTCATGGTAGGTCTGCTCCTAAAGGCAACGTTGACTTATTTTTATGAGCTATGCAGGCATGTGCTACTGCTTCTGGAGGGTTGGGTGAAATGTAATATGAGAGGACAGGATTTTGCCTGACCTTCACTCTATTCTTCCAATTTCATCTCATTACCTTTTCTCACCTGCTTTTAAATTCCCCTGATATTCTTAATAATTTGTGACTTTTACCTTGCACTGTAATCCTCATAAACTTTTCATCTCTAGTAAATATTAATTGAAAGTCCTTCGAAAAGGAGAGTGGTGAGAGGGGGGTCAAATATACGTTGATGAATGGAAACTAGATTTTTGGTGGTGAACATACTATAGTGTTTACAGATATCAAATTATAATGGTATACAACTGAAACATATATAATGTTATTAACCAACATTAGCTCAAAAAGACTGAAAGGAAGAAAAAAAGAAAGAAAGAGAAGGAGGAAGAGAAGGAAGGAGGGAGGGAGGAAGGAAGGAAGGAAAGACACTTGAGGGAAAACAAGGTATTCTGTGTTTCTACTACCAGTGCATAGCCTGAACACATAAGAGGCGTTGGGTAAATGCTTCAGGAATCTACCTTCCCTTGCTCCAAGGAACACACACTGCACAAGAACCTCAAGGAATATGCCAATGACCATGTTTATATTTACAACTACTTTTAACTGACTTGATTTTTTTTTTTAATTCATTTTTGTTAGACTTATTGGGGTGACATCTGTTAGCAAGGATTACATAGGTTTCAGGCATACAATTCTACAGTGCATTGTCAGCTTGTTGTATAATAAGTTCACCACTGATTTTTTTTAATATGCCTTATTGATAATGCTGACTTGACTATATAAAGATCAATTGCAGTTCACACTTACAGTTTGTAGCTGTTAAGTGGCATAGAGCAGGGGCACCAAACGTGTTGCTGGGCCGCTAGTAGAGCTCCCAGGTCTCATTTTAGAGACCTTTGCCTCAAGTTCTGTGGTTTATCATTGTTTCTGTCATACAGTAGTCACTCTAAGGTATACATAGGGACTGGATAGTTATATAATAGCAAATGACAAACTGTGTTAATGAGAGTCAGGGAGGTACTTAATTATTCTCCCAATTTCCAAAGGTGTCGATGTATCATGTTAATACCTCTTTGTTTTTCTGCATGCTAGTACCCGAAAGAGAAATGATATCCCATTCCCCAGGGTATTTGCAAAGGTGTCATAAATTACACCTGTGCACCTTCTCAATGAAGGAGCCATTTGCTCCTGATGCCACTTGTCTGCACAGGCCACCAACAGTATGGCATGGACTACAACCTAGAGTAGATGAAGTGTTATTCCAAACTTATGTTGGGAGTCTTTTTTTTTTTAACTTAGGGCTTTTCCCTGAATAATTTCTATTCTGCAGGGCTCATGGCTCATACTAACTGAATCGTCTAAGGGTGTGATTTTTTTAATTAGCATATTTAATCAATTCTCAAAATCTCTGAAATTCTGAAAATTATACACCTGCAACTTTACAATAGAATGACTGGACAAATCAACATTTCATCAACAAAGAACGGAAATCCCTGGAGCAGTTCCTAATTGTGTTTTACTAGAGCCAATGCTGCCATATCATCCACTACACTCATGGTACAAATGAGGGGGAGTCCACTGAACTGATGGTTCTCACTTTATGAACCAGTGCAACCAAATTCTTAGGATATTAGACTATAAGACCTGAGGCAAAATGAGCTCTGAGTGCAGGTTGTTCACCTATCATGTGGAAACCTGTAATTAGAAATGTTCTGGGAATTACTAGATAAAATTGCTAAAGAAGTAGAAATTTGCAGAAGTAAAATTTTCCCTTGAATTCAAAATATTATTAGAGTCATAATATTTAATATAAAAAGTCAGTTAAATGCAAAACATTTTTGTATGGGAAAGAGAAAATAGGAAAAGAAAGGAAGAAAAGACAGAGGAAAGGGAACGAAAAGAGACAGGAAGAAACAGGGAGGTATAAAGAAAAATAATTAATTTTGAAATGTTTTAACAAAGTTAATTCTGGCCATTGAGATTGTATATCATCCTCATGGGCTTTGGTTTCTTAATCTATTAATAGGGCATTGGAGTAGATGACATCAATAAATGAACCTTCCACGCCTCCGTTTCAAAATTTTACCTCAGTGGCACTGGGAACTGTGGAAATCCTGCAGGAGAGACAGTCCAAGGACTTCTGCTCCATCCTCTACTGCCACCTCGCAGTCAGTACTGCAGGATTTGCTGGAGAATGCTGCTTATTCAGTTCCAAGACTGAGGATGCTGAGGTGACACCTGCTTGAGTTTCTTGCTGTGCTACAGTAAGTGATTGAATGTCAAAGAAAAAGTTAGTGCCTGACTCCTAACACAGAAAATGGTGCACTAAATTTTGTCATTTTCCCCACTGTTTTATTATAATTACCTGTTGAGAGAAAAGTCATTAAGCGGTGAGTGTTAGCTTTACTTGCAGAGTTAGAAGAAACGGTGCGTGCTGGTGGAACGGCCCCTGCTTCCTGATTAGCTAATGAAGCAGGGAGGAGAGGCCTGAGAAGCAATCACAACAGCAGCCTCAGGCAGGGTGTGGGAGAGCTGCCACCTTCTCACTGGGATGAAGAGCAGACTTCCTAGGTGGAGTTTCATAAGACACCTGCGGTTTTCACCTTTTCTTTTTCTTCCCTCCAATCTCTGACCTCAAGGTTCAAACCTTGCACTATGAAACACAAACATATGTAGCCAGAATATGGCCATTCTGCACACAGCCATAGTCTGCTATCTAGTATCAGTGTTATAAAATGGTACCCACCGCAGGACTTATTAATAGTTTATTTAGTCCCACTGTGCTATGCTTATGCTTTCTAAGTGAGTTAAGACAGAATCAATTTCTGTTGTCCACATGCCTACATTTCAAACCACACTATATTAATGTGGTCAAAATAGAATTATCCAACCTGAGTGAATTTAGAGCAAAAGCAAGCCTGTTCTAAATAAGTATTACATTATGTTTTGAGTTCAGCCCTTGTGGTTTTTGTGGAGTGAGCAAGTAGCACTTTAGAATAAAGGAGAGATTCAGTATCACACACACTTAGTTATGATGGGCCTTGGGGAGGAAGGGAAAATGAAAGAGATCTTTGAAGGCCATAAAGGAAGGTATTTGGCAAATACAGGCAGGGGAAACACTCTAGACACAAGGAGGTGAAGGCATAAAGGCATGCAATTAGAAGAAAATTGAGGTGTCTCCAGAATAAAGGAGAGCACGAACTATGAAGGGCAGAACATTGAATTGAGTGGTAAGAAGATTAGTAGGGGAGGAGAGAACGAACGGATGGAGTGATCAGCATGCCAAGAATAACTGTTGCTTTGCTCACATTACCCATATGTATGGTGCTCTTTCCTTGCATGTATAGTTGCAAGTACTGGTTCTCAAATTTCTTCTCTTCCTCTATGTTCTTGGGAGTTATGAGCATCTAATTCGAGTGACTATTGTTTTTGTAATTAGCATTTTTGTCATTGGAACTTTTGATTAGACTCAAAAATGTTGCCAAGTTCTCAGCTTTAGAGATATTTACCATAATGATTTGGGAGAAATGGTCAGCTTATCTGTTTGACCTATTCATTGAAGAAACATTACTACTATTTCATTAACTTCCGAGGTTGTTTTGAATCTCTTTGTTATTAAGTCACAAATTCAAAAGTATGCTCAGCCTTGTTTTTTGTGTATTAAGGGTTTTGAGCAGGATCTTTAAAATCAGAATAAACCAATTAAAAACTTACAAAAGTTAAAGACCTGGATAATTAATGCATTTCAGAAATTATAGTCAACTATTTATAGATGTTTTTCATGAAATACAGCCTTCCCCTTTGTATATTAAATTAATAAAGATAAAATACCCTCAACTTCCCTTTCCCTCTCCCAGACATAAAACTAATTTCTCAAATAAGCCTGCCTTTCTATTCCCACTCATCTCTCTTACCTAATATCCAAACCACTTCAATTTCTCAAGTATACAATGCTCACCTCCATCACCTATGTACGATGGAGTAAAACCATGCATAGAGCTATAAGCATACCTGTGGTTAGTCAGTCATCTTCTTAGAGACACAAAAGCCTACTTAGTCCCTTCCCATCTCTGCATTCTGTGCCTTGGTTTCTTCGTCTTAGAAAGGAATAACAATAGTACTTCCTTCACAGAGTTATTGAAGGATTAAATAAATGTCTGGCACATTATCTATATTGATATAATTATTATTACTTGTAGTAATAATAATATATAAATATTATTACTTGTAACACTAATGTAAGCCAACCTTTGTATATTTGTATACACACACACACACACACACACACTTCCCCCTAAATCTCAACTCTGTTTTCTGCTATTATTCCAAGTCCTATTGCTGAGGTGCCTTCTACTATCGGGCTCAGGTTTAGGCATTTTCACATTGTAGTCTCATTAAATCCACTTCATATAAACCCTGAGAGAACATGTAATTTTCACAGACCCTAAAGAAAGTTCTTTCAGTGGAACTAATAAGCTGCTCCATTCACTCGATCTTATAACAAATCAAGTACCATGTGTAAGTGGACTCCATAATATTGGAGGAATATTTCAGCCTAGAGCATGAAAACTGGTTTTTTTGAGCAGTGAGATCTATTTAAAACATGACTTTTAAAAGTTGTATTGCATAAAATCTGAATTTGGAATCAGAATTCCAAAGGGGTTTTATAAGGTTTTGAGTAGAACATCTAACCTAAAACAAAAGCACCTGAGACAAAAGAAAAATCTCCTGTTTTTAAACATCATCCAAAAAGATTTTCGAAACATCTTTCATAACCCACTGCAAAATTTGTATCTCAGAATATTCAAAATACCTTCACTGTAATATAAATTATCCTGTAAGAAATTCTTCCTCTTTTACTTCTATAGAAATTAACTAATTAGTACCCTTTGATATAATAATAATTCTATGACTGTTTTAAACTCTTCTTTATCTTAGATTAAATAAATAATAGCTTCTTTGGGTTTCCTGCAATCCAATTATCTCTGTGACTCTTCACTGAACTTGCCCAGAAATTTCCCACATAAATTTGTGAAGGCCAAAATAGCACAAAGAGCTTTTGTTTCACTATTGATTAATTTAGTTAGACTAGTAAGTCAGGTTCATTAGTTAGTTATTTTGCTATGATGTTGGAATTGCCTAATTTTACTAACTGACCAGTTCTTCCGGGTAATAATTTATATCTGTGTGATACTATTATAGTAAACTTGAATATATTTTAATATTTTTATTAAATAGTAATTTTTCTCACACTTTTTTTCATTATTTCCATGAATAATTTTATGCTTTCACATGATCTAATTATATTTACATTCTTTTCCTTCATTACTCTTTTGATTATAAAATCTTTTTATATCCAAACCTCTTTATTTAAATTTTTTAACTTTAAAAATTCCAATTTTTATATTTAACTCTTTAATGTTCATGATTTTATTTTGTTTGTTTTTTGCATATCATCTCAAAAGAGACTCAATCTTTTTTTCCCAAAAATCTCAAAGTATTTCCTAGAGTTTTACGATAATCTTTTTTTTCACATTAAGGTATCATGTGGACCAAGTATCTGCCTTAAGAAAAATTGTTTTCAATTGGTTCTTGAGTCTATTTTATATTAGTTGTAGATAGGTTAAGTAAATGACTAATTAAATAATTGATATTTTATAATAAATAAGGATTAAACATGGGAAAATAGTCCAGAGAAGTTTTTAATATTATAATAAAATATACATAAAATAGAATTTACCATTTAAACCATTTTTAAGTATACATTTAGTGTCATTGAGCAGATTTACATTGTTGTACAACCATCAGTTATCTCCAGAATTTCTTTCACCTTCCAAAACTGAAACAGATGACTTTTTAATGAGAAGTAGATATTTATTTCCCTTTACTGTAGTGTTTTCTCATGGTTCCATGTTGTTTTTCTCATTTACTCAATAGAGTGTGTGACTGTCATTGGCTCAGATCCTCAGCTGGTAGGCAGACTGATATAAATAATTCCTAACCCAATCCCAATGACTAATAGGTATTCTTGGGAAACAGCTCTCCTGGACCGAGGCAAGACCAGGCAACACCAAGACCTGTGTTGTTTCAGTTTGATGGGGTTCACGAAAAGCAACAGTCTTCAGGACATGCTGATGCCATGGTTCTTCCTGGCTCTCGCCATAGAAAGTGTATGAGTTATGGACATTGTATCTCCCAGAATGCAATGTGCTATTCTCATTTCAATTTTCTCTTCGCTATTTTCTTTACTTACTGGATTTAGAAAAAGAAATAAACATGAGGGTGGGTTTAGTTCTCCAGGATACATAAAAAAACAAGGTGTGAACGTTAGATGATAAAACCCTTTGGAATTCTGAGTGGCTTAGGGGACGCATATTTAGGGAATTTCAACTCTTTACTATTGTTTCATATAATCAGACCTTCTCTAAAATAATGATTAACTAGAGATTTCTCCATATGAATTTGAGATGAAAACCCAAGTAAGAGCTAACTTGAGGTTATGAATTCTCAGAAGAGGTCCCTATGAATTGTTTTCTGATTCCCATGCCTCCACACACCATGAAAATCAAAGATCAAATTTCACAGGTTCAGTAAAAGCCTATGGGGGAAGAGACAAAATTGGGTTTCAGTGTTCACCTTACTTTGGTTTATCTTTATAGGTTCAATCTTTCTTTTAGTTTTGGGCTTTGCTGTCTGGCTAGCTCAACAGTGCATTTTAAAAGACATTTTAAAATATTTTGTTTAGTGTTTTAAGTGTATTCAGTGGGATGGTCAGTAAGGATATGTACACTTCTCATGGCAGAAACAGTCGTTCAATACGTAGAGGTATTTAATGTGTGCTTAGTGTGTATCGAGAACGCTGCTAGAAACTGGGATCACATGGAGAAAACGTCCATCAAATTGTACAGCATACAGTCTGGAACTCAGAGAACCTTCAGAGCCAGGATAGTGGGTAGAATTTAGACAGATGGAAGCACAGGAAGAATGAAACTTGGAATGAGATATCGAGTAGCCCAGGTGGACTAAAGAGCTAGTGGCAGGCAGGAGTGGAAAGCACATGTCAATAATTTGACTAGAGATCAGATCATAGAGAACTTCGAATGCCAAGAATGAAAACTTTATTTTGCTTTCACTGGGAAGCAAGGGAGTAGAAAGAATGGAGCAAGGTCTAGAAAAAACACATCCGGTGTTAATACACTAACTATAGTGGAGAGTGAAGCAGGACACGCTATGGGCAGGTCTCATACTCTAAGGCAGTGGTAACAGCAAAGAAACAGACAGGGTAGACCTAGGACATGAATTGAAACAATGTGTTTAAGGACTTAGCATAGTGCCTCAGAATTAATGGGCACTTAATAAACATTAGTTTGCATTTATTTTCCTCCATGGAGAAGGAATCAAACTGAGACTTGATGAATTCTTGCATATGGGTGACAAAGAACAAGAACAGTGGGACCTTCATTTCAACTAAATTGACTTTATTAGGAGTAGTTTTCTCCTATCTATACTTCCAAATTAACAGTTTATTAACATTTTTCTTATTGCTTAAAACCCGAGTCCATTGCACAGCAATTATTATTGATTCTGATATGAAGAGTCTTAAGATGTAAAATATTATAAAATGCAACACCAAAAAGGAGCCAATTGAATAATATTTTGATAATGCCAGAAATTGGATGTAGAAAGTTCACGAAACCTATCATCAACAATTGTGATGATTAATTTTATGTGCCAACTTGGCTGGACCACAATGCCCAAATATGTGGTCAAATACTATTCTGGATGTTTCTGTGAGAGTGTTTTTGAATCAGATTAACATTTAAATCAGTAGACTTTGGGTAAAACAAATTGCTCTACGTAACATAGAGGTGGGCCTCATCCAATCAATTGAAGGCCTGAGTAGAACAAAAGACTCACCTCTCCTAAGTCAGAGGGCGTCCTTCAGCCTGACGGCCTTCAGACTTAAACTGCATCATCAGCTCTCCCCAGAATCTCCCGTTACCTGCCCCCCCTGCATGTTTTTGATTTGGCAGCCTCTGTAATCGTATAAGCCAATTCCTTACAATCAATACATCCATGGCTATGTCCATGTCTATGTCTATGTCTGTTTACATCCTATTTGCTTTTTATCTCTAGGGAAACTTGACTAATACAACAAAAATCAAAGCATTAATTTTACTTAGGAAAACTCTCTCCTTACCTGAACTGCTGTTTCTTTAGAACAAAGTTTATGCTGGTTTTTTTAATGATCAGACTCACCTTGATGATAAAAACTGCCTTCTAGAAGCTTTAGTGGGTGATAAAAATTCTTGAGACTATTCTATTTTATTTCAAGCACTTCTTTTCACTTCATAAAAGTAAATCTTGCCTACAAAATTATGTTAAACCTGGGCCCAGGAACATTTAAACTGCATCAACTTGTTACTGTTAAATATTCATCTTTCCACTGTCAAGCAATATTGTATTTTAATACCAATTGCATTTTTAGGAAGAGCTTAAACTCGCCAAAACAGATTGCATTCTTGAAACTCCCAAACTTCTGCCAAACTCCCCTCAGCTCTTTGTTTTCTTTAGCACACTTTCTCACTTTTCTGCTCTCAATGGCACTGTTTTGTATATTAGTCAATGTATGTCAAGATGATGAAAATTAAATTTCACTTGAAGTTCAGAGACAAAGTGATTAAATTTGAACTTAAATCTTTTTAAAATAGGTAGCTCTCTTGTATTTCACAGAAGGAAAATTCTACTTGAGTGTTAGGAGGAATATAATTATCTTTTCAAGATACTAGATCTTTCAAGAAACAATACAACATTATCTTTGGTAGAAAGAGGGTAATCAGAAATTCAAAGCAGGTTTTTCTTATAGCTATTTTACAATTTCAGGGAGTAATTGAACTTCCCTCATACACAGACATTTGCCACAGCCATAATAAGATAGAGAACTGGGAAGAAAGCCTCTGTTTACCTCCCTCAATGTAAAATTAAAAGGAGAGACAATTAGATGCCTCTGTGTGGCAGGAGAGAAGGTGACGAGGCCGTCTGAGCAGCAAAGCTGCTACAAGAGCACAGCAGTGACAGCTGCCAGTCATTGTCTCAAGAAGCTGCAAGTGACAGACAAGACTGGTCTCGGATTCCCACCCCCCGACCCCACCCCGCACCCCATTGCACTGGGCCCTCTCCAGCACATGGGTCGATTCGCTTACTTTTGGGTCGGGTGAAGAAAAGTATGAAATTTACCCGGAATTGGGCATGATAGATAAGGATCCTCAGACTTTGAAATCAAGGTTTGCCTACCACTAATCTCATTCAAATTCACCTCCTAAATTGAAGGGCTGTTCAATTTCCTATTGCATTGTAACTTTAATTCAGCCGTTTCCCTTATCCTACATCCAGCATTGATTAAGGAATCTCAATGCAGAAGTCAAAGTTGCATTACACGCTAATGCCGTGCATCAGCGCTGAAGTGACAGTCATCCCTATTCTTGGTGTGAACTGGGAGCATGCACTAATTAAAATTATAAGCTACAGAGAACATGCATTGAAAAAAAGAAGCCGTCCCTAACCAATAATTCCAGGGATAAATCATACTTGATTTGCTAACATATAGAAGTGTCCGGGAACTATGATCTACAAATGTCTTGAATATGGTTCTAATCAGTCAGCAGAACAACAATCAAGGAGGCATATAATTAGAACAGGCTCATCCGACAAGCAGCATATAACATTGTCTCACCTTGAAACAGTACAGAGTCTCCTGTCTTGAAAGTAAGAACTAATACAAACAAAGGCAGTTTTCTCATTTGAAATGCACCTGGCCATACTTCGAGATTTCCAGAAAATTTAGTTCTGGACTTCAAAGATATCCTGGTGAAGTTTCACTGAGTTGCCACTCTTTGTCGTCTCCTTTTACTCTGACCTTGGTCTCCCCTGCTAGCTGAATGTGGAAGATATTCTTTATTTTATTTTATTTTTTTAATGTGGGTAGCTCCCTGGCTGGGAATCAAACCCAGGCTGCAGCGCTGACAGCGCCAAAGCCTTAGCCACTACACCACCAGGGAACTCCTGGAAGATATTCTGACATGAGCTCCTGATAGCTCCAAACCCCACTTGGTGATGTGTAATCATGATAAAATAAGCTGACAAGAAATTCTAAGACAATACAAGTCAGTCATATTCTTTTACAAGCTACTGACCCCCCAGCCAGTTCCTGGTTGCACCACTGCCATCAAGGTAGGGATGACATGGGACAGCACGAACAAGGACAAACCAAGTTCCGAAAACATAGCCTCACTACGTGTCTTGTCAGTGTGTCGGTGCTCTAAATCTGTATGGATCACCACGTTTACCCCGAAGAGACCAATGCCATTGATCAGGAAACAGCACCATAGGACACATAGCATCCACTATGTGTTGAAGGTGACGTGCCAACCCATTTTCCTCTCTAAAGCTCCCGACTCATACTTGGCTGAGGCCTCGTTTCCCTCTCCTCTCCTCCTTCTTTCTGACTTGAAACGTGCCAAGTTCACCACTGACTGACAGCCTTTTTACTTGCTGCTCCTTATGCTTGGTATGTTCTTCGGGCAGATCTTCAAACAAATACCTCCTCTTCACTATTCAGGTCTCCTACTTAGACAGCCTTCCTCAGGGAGGCTGTGCCCACCTTCCCAGCTAGCCCGGCCTTCCCACCACAGTATTTGTGATTTTAGCCTCCGTAGCTCTGTGATGATGCTCATAGGTTCTAAAGCCAAACTGCCTGGATTTGAACCGGGGTTCCCCCGTTTACTACCTGTAGGACATAACATGGGGTACTCTGACTGTTTATGCTTTAGCATCCTCATCTGTAAAATAAGGTTCATGAGAACAGCTATTGTTCCTACCTCAAGGGTTTGTTTTGAGAATTATTCAAAGTGATATAGGTAAAGTACTTAGAATGGGGCCTGCGACAACCTCAGTACTCTGTCTATTACTGTCTTCTGCATGGAATTTACTGGTAGCTAAAGTTGTCTTCCTGTATGTTCAAATGTTTCTTAAGAGGCAAGGAATCTGCTTTGTTTCTTACTACGCCCTCAGCAACTAGAAAGGTACCTGTGCACAAGAAATCATTGGGTAATGCATTGAGTAAGCACTAAATTATTGCTGACTAGAGAGATTGGATGATGGAAATGTCATATTTCACTGTCCTTCAGGTGTTAGAATAACTGGGTTAGATGATACTGGATTAGAATCTTAGTTCTGCCACTCTCTAGCTCTGATATAAAACTAGTTATTTAACCTATCCAAGTTTTATTATTTGTGAGAGATAATAATAACTACTCCAAGTCTGTATAAATAATTTATGATATAGTTATCAGTGGAGCATTATATAGCAATGAAAAGGAAAGGAATGGATTACTTCTGCATATTCCTGCATGAATGAATTTCATGAGCATAATGTTAAAAAAATTCACAAAATATCACATATCGCATTATTCCACTTTACACAGTTCAAAAACAGGCAAGGTTAAACTACACTGCTAGTAGGCAGCATTAGGTTTGAGGGTGGAATGACTGAAAAAGGACACAAGGTGGCTTCTAGAGTTCCATATTGTTTCATCATTCTGGGTGCCCGTTACATTGGTATGTTATTTTGTGAAAATTCAGCAAGTGCTCCCCTTATAATTTGTATACTTTAAGCCAAATAATAATGATAATAATAATAATAATGATGGCTACTTCCTTGTATGGTTGTGAGAATTAAATGAAATACTGTAAACAAAGCATTAAATAATGTAAATAAGACACATAAGAGAAACTAAACACTAATTCCCTCCTTTCTTCCAACCTGGGCAAAAAGCAGCAGACATTGGTTCCAGTCCCCACGGGACATTCAAGGCACCTCTCAATCTGGCCTCAGTCTCTCTCCCCAGACTTTTGGTCAACCACACTCCGTCACACACATTGCATTGTTCCAGTCACTCCGAACGTCTCACTCAAATCATCTAATGTCTAGTCACACTTGTTTGCTTTTCACATAATTTTCTACCCACTTAGATGCTCCTTCTCCATTTTGTTCACCCAGCAAACTTCTACATATCCTTTAAAACCCAGCTCCAACTAGTTCCTCAGTAAAGCCTTCCTCGATGCTCCTTCCAGTCAATCACTCTCTCTTTTGTGCTCTCACAATAGTTAAGTCTCTATCCTATTGTGTTGTAATTATCCATGTAAATACCTGCTTCAGTCTCAAGCCATGGCCTTTGGATCATGACAAGGCCCTTAGGAACTGAGCCTCTCAGTTTCCTCACCCACTTGATTTTTAATCTTCACCAAATTACTTCACCTTGCTAAGCCTCAGCTTCCTCACTTATAAAATGCACATAACAATAGTTCTAATGACATAAAATTGTTCCAAGAATTATAATTTTTATGTGAAATAATGTTCATAAAGGGTTTAAATATAGAACTTAGCAAACAGATGGTAATTAATATATGTTAGTCATTACCATTATTAATTCAAGGGCAAGAACATCCTTCATTTCTGTGTTCTACCACCTACTTTTATACATGAAACATGTAGTAGATACTCAGGCAATATTTGTTAGATTAAGAAAGATGAAAGAAACAAAGCAAGAGATGCCTACTGCTATACAGGAAAGAATGAGAAAGCAAAAGGAAGGAAAAGTAGAGAAATAGAAAACTAAGTGACACATGTCTCTGCATAAGATAATTTTTTAATTGGCTAACTAATATTACAGAAAGAGAAGCCTGCTCCCCATTTGCTCTCATTAACCTACATCACTGCAGAAAGATGAGCCCACCCTAGAATCACCCATCCCTTTCAGTAGGAGCCTGGTGGCTGTAGGTGTACTGTTCATAAAAGTGTTACTGATATATCCCGAGCACATGGCTTGAGGCAGATAATAAGAATCTGGTTGAAGTACTGATGACTGATTATTTTTCTACTTAAAGTGATGAGATGTTTGTGCCACTCAAAATATCTTCCTAAAGAAAAACATCTACTATCCATTGAGTACCTACCATGTGCATCGCTGCACTAAGCACTTTACATACATTACTTCTAATTTGCACAGCAACCCTTGGCTGATTCCAATTTTATGGAGGAAAAAATAATTTGAGAGATGCTAAGTAATTTGCCTGAGAGAGAGCAAAGGCTTAAACCTATGTCTATGTAATCCAAAGTTTCCATAACCATAACACCTCTATGTCACTGAATTATTTATATGAATATCTTATATCAAATGAACACTAAAATTGGGATAAACATGAGAAATACAAGTAATATTGAAAAACAGTTAAGAGAAAAAATTAAAAAGAAACAGAAACTACCATTTTTTTTTAAAATATGGAGATGAGATCCAAGACAACGGAGTAGGTGAACACTGTGCCTGCTTCATTCCATGCACACATTAAAATTACAACTAAATTATTTAACAACCAACCTGGAGAACCATCTGAAGTCTAGCTGAACAGAAGCTTTATAATTAAGGATACAAAGAAGAGGAGGCCATGGTGAGACTGGTAGGGGAGGCACAGATGCGGAAGGAGCCAAACCTCCCATGGCGGCAGAGAATCAGGAGGGATATCTCAGCCATGGAGGTTCCCCCCAGCGGAGCAAGGGACCCCAGCCCCATACCAGGCTCCCTAGCCCAGAGCACTGGTGCTGGGAAGAGGAACCCCACAACATCTGACTGTGGAAAACAGTGGGGACTCTAATGGTCCAGGTGGGACAGAAGGCTCCGGGAAACCCAGACATTTTTTTAAAGTGCCCACACAGACTCAGTCACTCGTGGTACTCACCCTGGGCTCCAGTGGTGGGCAGTGACTCGGGAGGCATTGGGGGCATGCTGAGAGGAGACTAAGGTGTGTGGCTTTGGAGACAGGGCTGGAAGACAGTCACCATTTTTCTTGGGTGTACCCTCCTCTCATGCAGCTGGCTGGTGGGTGGCATCTTTCCTGTGTTGTGCCCACCCCCACAAGACCAAATCTCAACCTGATTGGTCTGTTGAGCTTTACACACTCCACTCTGCTGACTCACTGGGACCCCACCTCACCCAACTCTGCCAACGCCAGAAGCACTTTCTCTGGTGAGCAGCCAGCCCCACCCACATTGTAATCTTCCTTGGAAAATTCTTAAGTCCACAGGCTCCAGGTTGGCAGTGACCTCTGAGACTTTTCCTGAGTAACTCCAGACATAGCACTGGCATCGTACCAGAATCTATAGGACCATCTAGTGAAGGTGACCAGGGAGACAGTGCCAGGGACCTAATGGGCACCTACTACATAAGGCTATCCAGCAATACTGGGAGACATAGCAGATCTACCTAATACATAGAAACAAATACAGAAAGGTATCCAATATGAGAAATTAAAAAAAAAAAAGTCTCAAAAAACGGCAGAAAATTCCAGAAGAACTAAATAAGATGGAGGCAAGCAACCTATTAGATACAAAACTCAAAATGATGATTTTAAGGTTGTTCAAGGAACTTAGTGAAAATTTCGACACAGAGATAGTAAGCATAAAGAAGGACATAGAAACCATAAAAGAAGCCCAGCCAGAAATGAAGAACACTGTAACTAAAATTCAGAATGCAATAGAAGGAATCACCAGCAGACCAAATGAGGCAAAGGATCAGCAAATTGGAAGACAAGGTAACAGAAAACATCCAGTCAGAAAAGCAAAAAGAAAACAATTCAAAAAAATTAGGATAGTTTAAGGAGCCTCTGGGGCAACATCAAGTGCAATGACATTCACATCATAAAAGTATCAGAAGGAGAAGAGAGAAAGCAAGGAACTGAGAACCTATTGGAACAAATACTGACTCAAAACTTCCTTAAACCGGCAAAGGAAACAGACAACCAAGCCCAGGAAGCATAGAGAGTAACAAACAAGATAAACCCAAATAGGCCCACACCAAGACACATTATAATTAAAATGGCAAAGGTTAAAGATAAAGAATACTAAAAGCAGCAGGAGAAAAGCAACTAGTAACTTATAAGGGAGCTCCCATAAGACTGTCAGCTGATTTCTCAACAGAAACTGTGCAGGCCAGAAGGGAGTGGCAGAAAATATCCAAGGTGATGAAAAGCAGGGACCTACAACCAAGGTTACTCTACTCAGCAAGGCTATCATTCAACATAAAGGACATATAAAGAGCTTCTCTGACAAAAAAGAAAAAAGAAAAAAAAAAAAAAGCTAAAGGAGTTCATCACCACCAAACCAGTATTACAAAGAATGTTAGAGGGGCTGCTTTAAGATGGAGGCGGGAGAGCAAAATTATGAACAATAAAATGGCAATAGGTACTCATCAACAATTGCCTTCCATTTAAATGGATGAAAAGCTCCAATCAAGAGACATGGAGGGTACTGCACTGAGTGGAGTGTCAAACAGAGGAAGACAGATGCAAGTTGACTTTGCTTATAGGTGAAACCCAAAGAATAAAATAAACAGGTGGAATGGGGACAGATTCATAGATACAGAAAACACTTGGAAGGAAGGTTGGGAGAGAGGGTGAGATAAGGGGGAAGAGATTGGGAAGTTCAGTTCAGTGGTTACAAAGCCATAGTTATGGGGACATAGGGTATGACATGGGAATCTAGCCAATAATGTTGCAATAACCATGGGTGGTGTCAGATGGGTACCAGATTTGGTGGGTTGATTGGAGGAGAGTGGGAGGGGTGGGTGAAAAAAAAAAGAAATGAAGAAGTATGAATTCATAGTCACAAAACAGTCACAGGGATGGGAAGTGCATGCAGCATAGGACACACAGTCAATAACGTTGTAATAACTATATACGGTGTTGGAGGGGAGCCAGCTGTATCGGAATAAGAATTATTAAGTTATATACATGACTCATCCCTATGCTGTTGACCTGTGAAACCAATATAATATTGCACGTCAAATGTAATTGAAAAATAAAAATAAATGAGGACAAATATGAAGGGCAAAAGAAAATTAGAAGAAAATTTAAAAGGTACAATTAGGAGAAATTTAAATGTAAACAAGCTTATGTTCCAATAAAGATTAATGATTACTAAAAAAAAAAGTACAAATGATATGAGAACCCACAAGACCCTAAGAGTAAATCCGCGGACTAAAATATATACCCAGTAAGAAAAACAGTAAAATCCATGAAATGAAAAGATGACACGTAAAATAGATATGACTAAGAACGAAAACAGCTTTAAAAATCAAATATATATGTATTTTTAAAAATTAGAAAATTAAGAGAAAAATAAAAATAAGTTTTGAAGAGGAAAGAGATGGAGGAGAGAAACTGAGAGACGTGGGAAGGTGGGCCACAGGCCTGACGGGGGTGAGCGGCACGACGCGGCCGCTCAGCGGGGCCTCCCAGTCAGCGGGGCCTCCGGTGCAGGGCTCCGGAGAAGAGACTGCGCAGACTCGGATCCCTGATGCACTTCCTCTCCGTTTTCCTGTTACCCTGGGCCTGCGCCGCTCGGAGCAGTTCCTAGAAAATCGGTGCATGTGGCTTTCTGGTGCTGAGTGCTGTGGAGCTCCTGGGAAGGGGCTGGAGTGCTCCGGGAGGTGCGAGGTGCACACAGCCTCCCCACAGACAGATGATTAAACAGTGCTGAAGTGCTTGGACTCAGGCAAGAAGCTAAGCTGCAACTCCCACCCACCACTTTGTACTTGGCTAAATTGAAGTAAATTCATACTCAGGTTCCTTACAATATTGAGAGTTAATGTAATAAATAAATCACAAAATGTGCCTTAGTGGACTAACTACATTCCAACAATTTAACTCACAGGGAACCCCTAACCACTTTGCCCTTCTGAGTTCCCCTGTAACTCCAGGGTTCTGCAGGATGACTTTTGGAGACAATAAAATACAATGCTGTTTTAGTTCAAACTCTTCCTTTGTCAGAGGAAAACGATCTCTAGACGAGTATTAAAGATAAAACTAAATTATGAATTTGAAAAGCCCTAATTTCTGAAACACACACACACACACACACACACACTCTCTCTCTCTCTCTCTCTCTCTTCAATTAATTTTTAAAAGAAGAAACTCAAATATTTGTATTTCCTCAGTTTTGCATTGTTGCTGTGGCGTTGTTGTGAAGGAAACATAAAAAGCATATAGTTGAATAAGTTGTTTCTCCTTTTTTGTGGTTATTGATCAGAGCTGACTAGGTAAGCCAATATTATTCTATTGGTCACGTGAAGACTAGAAATTTTCAACATCCTGACTAAGCAATCTTTTATTTTTTTGTCCCTACTACAAGTACCTTGAGATGGATGGCCATTTCTTTATGTTCTTTCCAAAAGGGACAAATTGGTAACTAATGAACTTTGCACTCCACTACCAATCACCAAATGGGCCCACTTCTGCTAAGATTTGAAGTAAAGAGATTATCCTTCACTGAGGTATTTTCATCTGAAACAAACTGACTTATTTAATAACTGACTTCTTTACTTCATTTTCCTTTAAAGCTTTATACTCAAAACCAACCAACCCTCTCTGACCATCAGCAGAGAAGAGTTGTTGGAGAGTAAGGAATATTCTTGGAACTCCTCAGTAAAACTAGAGGTGACAGATGTTGGCTAAATGCTTCAACTCTGGAGCAAAACACACCATGCTAGTGTAGGCTCAGCCACTCATTAGCTATGAAACCTTAAGCAAATTATTCTTCTTTTGTAAAAGTGTATACTGAATACCCTTCTCAGAGGATTGTTGAGAGGATTAAGAGCAATAAAGAACACAACATTTACTACACAGGCTGACATATATATGAAGCACTTTTCAAATGGTAGACGCTAGCACTTTTATTCTTGTTGCAATATGTAAAATTGGTGAACAGTAGTCTAAGGTATCTAAAAAATTTGACAGCGATTCTTGTTTTGCAGCTCCTTTATTAGTATTAAAAGAATTTACTAAAAAAAACAAAAAAGAATTTACTGTGTGCTAATGTGTTTTGGTGTAAAAGCTATTTATTAAGATTGGTATTTCAGCAGAAAAACATTTAACAAATCTTTCATCCAATCAATATCTCTGATACCTATCATTATTGCTACTGGGTGTTCGGTAGAGTAGCTGTCAGCCTTTCCATGAGAGTATCAAAAGTTCCTTTTCTTGCCTAATAATATAAAAAAAGGAAGCCATGTTGCTGTGACTGCCAAAATGCTTTTTAAAAAGCATAGTTCTGACATATGATTTTAAAATGCTTATATAAAAACATTCTAAAAACTATTCAAAAATTGATCATTCACCAATGTGTTATGTTCACACATTGGTTTGCTTAGTATTAACTATGGCTTTGGGTCTCATAGCTTCATAAGCATGTAATAGAGAGAGGTGTGAAAGATTCATGGGGCAGTATTTTTTTTCTTCCATAGCTGGTAAAGGTTTTGGTGAGCTTAATTGTATTGGGTTACCTGTTGTGTTGTTTATTTCAGTGACCTACAAGTGTAACATTAAAAGCCAGTATGCCTAACATCATTTCACAATGCATTAATTCAGGAAAACTCTATCAGTTAAAATAATATGCTTTAAAAATTATACTGATTTCTGAAGACTTCTAAGAAACTACACTTAATAAACAGTTAATACCATCAAGAAAAAGATGAAGCCTCCATGCAAGCCTTATTTAGAGATGTAGAGTGGTCTGTTGCCAACATTTGAAAAATGCTTAGAGTGTATTTAATTACCCTAATTTCACGGTGCACTTACAACTTACTCTTAATGCCCTCTGACAGAGATGTTACCCTGGCCTCGAAAGCCTGGTGGCCATAGTGCCTTGAATTTAACTTGGAGAATGTCCAGGAGTTTCTTTCCATCAGTCCCATACATTTTGGCACAAAGCAACAGTAATACGCACAAAGTGCACGGTGGTTACAAATGTGATACCCTTAAACATTCAAGTTTTTTTTTTCTTTTTTTTGGCTTGGTGCATTTAGCTAAGATAATGAGTTTCTATAATGATTTTGAGACTCAAAGGGACAAAACAGAAAATTCTCATTCCATACATTCAAATGATAATTAAGACTGTCCTGAGTTAATCTCCAAACCCAGTACCATTCACACATCCTTAGCATTGCTTCCAGTCTGCTGATACGTGCTATTTACGGACGGCTCACAATCAACTTGATGCTCACTAGCAGGAAGGCTTTTCACCAAAGTGCATACTAATTTTATTACCCTGTGAAGCAATCCTCACCCATACTGAACATGCCAGTAACTTTTTATACTGACAACTGAGATTTAATGCAACAATTTCATGGAAAGAAAAGTATCTGGAACACAGGTAGTTTTATTAAAACACTGCAGAAATTACTGTTTTAAAGAAAATTTCAGTATCGATAAAATATGAAGAGCTGTTTTCATTACAAAAGTTCAACTTGTATGCATTCGTTCAAGTTTTTCTACTTAGGTTATAACTGCAATAAAAATTTTACTGAAAATTTTTTACAAAACACTATTATTCCATGACAGCATCATAAAGGTCAGTTTGAAGCCTGAGGTTCAATGTTGAATTGATGGAAAAGTACATTTTCTCCTTTTTCATTTAAATACATACAGCCATCCTGAAATCACCCTTAAAACAAGTGCACATGAATTTTTCTTTTGTAATTTGGCAACGAATTTGTGCATGCTTCTTTTTGTTTTGGGGAGAGGACAGTGATGATTTTCTATCAAATAATTGCCCCTTTACTTTAAAACCACTTGTTGCACTGGCCAAAATATGTAAGTATAAATGTAAATGAGTTGGAGTTGACAACGTATTTAAGTAACTTAAAGGATTTGTATGGTTTCTCTTCCACATAAATGATTTTAAAAGCCTATAATATGAATATATACAGATGTATAAACTATAAATTCCTTTTGTAAACAGAACAAACAAAAGCCTATGTTTTAACATAAAATAAGAGGTCACTCTGGACTAATCTGTATCAAACTACATCTAAAACAAATGGGAGCAAGCATTCTTGTTATTAACAGACTAGTAGAGTAACTGTCCCTGGGAAGAGGTATAATGTGACTTTATAGAAGTTCACAGTTGTGACTATCACAAAAAAGAAACAATCAAGAACATGGAAATTCAGTATCCAGGTGAAGTCTGGGCAGACCCAAAGAAACTATTCGGCTGGTAGAGTGAGTAATGCATTGGTCAATTAGATTATTAATTTTAACTCTAAGAAAAACTGATACTAGGAGGAAGCCTGGATGGAATTTAAGCCAACATTTATAAATTTTTAAAAAGAAGTTAGTTTTAAAAATGATACTTTTGGTGGTAGAGATGAATGCAAGCTTTCAAATTGTATTCTTATAACAAATTACTTTCTAAAGAGAACATTATTTAGGTACTATGTACTTGTTCACACCATACCAGTTTTAAGAACTGCCTCAAGAGCAATAAATATGATTAATTGAATAATCAATCCTGCCTCTTTTTTTTTTCTTTTTGTAACCGATTACTGAATTAGCCTGACCCTACATATCTTGGATGCTAGAACGTACATAACACACAGCACTGTATAGTTTCAGAGTTTTATAGAAATAAAAGTGTAACAAAATAAAAAATAAAAATGCTTGATTATATAATGCCCCTTCTAGTAAATACAATTTTTTAAATTCCCTAAGAATTTTAGCTAAATAAATATGAATACCCTTCTCAGAACATAAAATGTTTTAATGTTAATATTTCTTATAGTCAATCTCCAACTTGTTAGGTATTAACTACATGTGAATACACTCCTCCATTGGTCACCCTACTATTAAATATTGATAATATTTTTTTATACAGTGTCTACATTACTACATCCACATTTAGTTATATAAATATATACTTGTAAAATCTTCTCATTACTCTTTTTAAATTCAATAGGCATGACTAAGTGTGTCCACATAAAGTGATTTCTAACTTGGAAGCCACTTGAGAGAACCACTAAGCTTGAGAAGAATTTGGTATAAATGCTTATGATGTTGACAGAAAAATTTTATGATTTTTGAACCTTCCCATGAAAACAAATATTGTCATTCGCAGCTGCCTATAGGGATACTTATAATCCTCAAACTGTAAAAGTATATTTTAGGAATTTCTTCTCAATACTGCTGAAAAATCAATTTTTTTCTGATGTTCAATTTGATTGTAGGATTGCCAACCCTTCTTTTTCTCATTTTTATTTTTTAAGTTCTGGTACAATTTAGCAAACAAAATACTTTCAGTATATTTCTCTTTGAAATTTATCTGCCAGACTTTGATCATGGGTAATTAGAATATAAACATATTTTATTCTTTTCAGCATACAGAACCATCAGGGAACTTCATTGTGTTCTTTCACATATCCTTGGATTATATTATGAAGGGAACTAAATGCAGCCAAGGGGAAGGAGTGGGAAAGGACCAGGGTGTTAAAGCCAATTATGTATCATACATAAAAGTGCACATTAACTACTTGAAAAAATTCACATTTATTTACTGTCAACCGTGTTAAACTTTACACTGGGTATTAGTGATGGGCTCATTATTAACAGGTTTACACAAAGGGATGAAAAGAAAAGCAGAATTTTGCTGAAACAATTTACATTTCATTAGAATTTTATCATAAAATAAATTAATTACTAAATATAGGCAGAAGGAATATGGAAGAGTAATTTTTATTTTATTTTTTAAAAAATAGGCACCTTTTGTTCACTAGAAAGTTTGTGAGAAGTGCCCAGTGCCCTCTTTGCCCTCTGTTCAAGAATAAACAGGGGTGACACACAATCTTTTCTAGATTTTACCACATTTGTGCAAGGCATGGCGTAACTGGCTTCAGAGTTTTCTCCTCATTAAAACACACTCTTTTGGCAATAAGAAATTTAAATGTAAGAATAAAACTAACTTGTCAAAGCAGAACACTGTATACAGTGGAAAATAAGTGATAATGGGTAGAACTTACCATGACAAAGTGTAAGAAAAAACACTTCCTAATATATGTGCAACCAAGAGCTTTTCACAATAATTTCTTCAAACTCTTTAAAATTATTTTAATGACAATTATATTTCAGTTGGACACAAATGTATTTATTTTACCCTAGCAATAGAACAAAATATAATTTCTTTAGCCATTTTTCATGAGAATAGTTCATTGTACAGTTGAGGAAACATATGAAATAAGGCCTGTGGCTTGATTGCTAGTGGTTAAACATGTTTTCAATCTTTGCCTTAATGTAAAAGATTTGCAGTGAACTGCAAACTGATGCAGAATATCTCTCCTGCTTTTCCAAGTCTTGTCAGGAACAGTAAGGTACAGTAAATGTCCCACAGGATTTTGAAGCCTACGTCTTGTATATAATACAATGCAGGCCTACAAACATGGTGCAGCCATATTTACAAATTTTGTTCGCAAACTGCTGCAGTAAAATGGCTGGAAAGTTTTGTTTTGCTTTTTTCACAAATTCTCTAAACAGCAGCAGAATCTTAAAATACCTGGTTGGCATCTCTTTTCTTTGTAACAAATAATTCGTTTTAGTATACTCTGTGTATATACAAAGTTTTTGTATGTTTTATAAAAATTCACAGAACTGCAAGGTTCAGTCATCTTGTTTACACTGGAGGAACCACAGGTCAACAGGGCCGTCTCTTCAAGCAGAGTGTGAGGGGGCTGCACCAGGCCAATGGAGTCTTTACTTATCAATACTTGCGTGTGGCCCTTGGAATTCCTTAGCTGCACTCTTACAGACTCGTCACCAGCTGCATCTGTCCTTCTCTAACATCCCCTTCTGGAATACACCCTTCTTTGTTAATGGGGATTATGTAACCATCACTATTCCCCCTGCTGATCTGGTAGCACATCTGAAGCTGATGGCCAGCTCCAAGATTTGGCATGCTCTTATAGTAAATGTCCTCTGTCTCACTCCTCCTGGAGGGAGACAGGTCTTCTTCCATGTCAGGGCTGCTCTCCTGATAGGGAGAGTCTCTAAGATTGGGCATGCTTGTATAAAGCGAGTCTCTGTTGGGGGACTGTAGGTGGTCCTCAGCCTCCGCTGTCAGTTGGGAGACATAGCTGTCTGTCCCCTCGGGCCTCACTTTCTTCTGGGGTTGGTAAAGAAGGGAGTGAGTCCGCTGAGGAATGAGTGGTGCCTCGAGTTCTTTGTGGTGGAGCTCCAGCCCTGGGTTGTCACCGTGCATTAAAGATGAGGCGTCTGCCACGATAGCATCGTCTTCGCTGCTGCTACCTCCAATCACAGGCTTGACTGGTAGTGTGAGCTCGAGGTTGTGAGTCTTGCTGCTGCCCCGGAGGTTATTGTGCACTAATTCTGAAATGATCATTTTCTCAAACGCAGTGTCATTCAGACTTAGTCCACAGTCCACAACCTGCACGCTGTCATTATAGTCCCCTTTGCGCAGTGAGTAGCTGTTGTTAAAATTACCATTTAGCGGTAGAGTATCCATGGCACTTGTATCCCTGGCATTGTTCAGTGAATGTCCTGAAACAGAAAAGAGGGAGTGTGCATTATTGCCTCTGTTCCTTCCTAAAGAATCTTTATTTCTTTTGTACAAAACTTTTTAATGTCGTTCAGGACAAAGTTGTATTTGAAAGCTAACACTTGAGAAGTGCCAGGCTTTCCTGCATTCCCAACTGTAAACAGTGCAACTCCTTTGATAATAGAAATAAGTGCTAAAGAATAAATGCTGTTTTCCAAGCAGAGAAGGTGGCATACAGAATATTACTTTATAAATTTCTGGGAGACAGTAGTTAATTGATTTTCGGTCAAATCTCTGACACTTAGAAAAAAAGACTTCACTCCATGCCCTTGCATAGTTAATGCAAAGCAATTCATTATTGACATTTACATTTTAAAGTACAAGACTATGGTTTATAAAAATAAAATTAACAGAATTTGTCCTAAACAACACTAAATTAAAAAAGAGTAAGTCACATACAAAAACCGAAGGCAAATGTACAACATAAACCCACATAACTGGCAAGCAACTTTTTAAACAACATTCTAACATTTCCTTTTTCTGGAGATAAAATAAAAAAAAGAATGAAAAAATGGACAGATACAAAGAATTCATGTTAAACAAAGACAGCCATCTCTCACACTGACTGGACCAGGGGCCCACGAGCACCATCCAACAACACGACAGACAGCAGGTGGAATGACTCACTTTGGACAACTCACATCATGTCTGTCTGCTCAGGCTATCTGGCCTAAGAGTAGCTGATATATAAAAGAAAGTAAAATGATTTATTGTAACATGATGAAGAATTTCTAAGCTTCTCAGCAACTTAGTCAGAGCAAGGGTTCAACAAATTAAGATACCAGCAATAGCAGCCTTTAACTTTTTCATTTAATATTTCTTATTGTTTTGATATATATATATATTTTGTTGTTGTTGTTGGTTTGTTTTTGGTACTAATATTCTCTCTAAGAGCAACGGCCCCAGGCTCCTAATGGTCAAAGTGTGTGCCTGCAGCCCTGCAGTCTGCATCAGTCACAGTGACAGCACCAAATGAACCCGCCCGCAGTCTACTGCACGAGACTGGCCCACAGACACCCTATGGGCATGGAGGTCAAACGCAGAAATGTTAGAGACTTCTTAAGTATGGGTCACAGAAATTAAACCAAGAATAGATATTAACTATGGAATGGGAAAAAGGTGTCAGCCTTGGCTAATATATGTTCATCTCTAAAGGAATGAAATATTGGATAAGTCTGCTGAAGGTATGGAAAGAGGTTTAGGAGGAAAAAAAATATGGTAACATGCTGTCTCTGAATCAGAGTTGTATCCTCTATAGACACATAAACATGTAAACTAAGACATCACAGTGTTTTTCAGGCAAATGAAAAAAATAAAGAGAAAATTAAATGTTCTGCATCATGAAAAGTTAGGTTATTCATTCTCAAAATCCTAGAGAAAAAAATAATTTTTGTATAGATAGGTCTGGAAAAAAAACAGAATGAAGTCATGCTGCTAAATGAAACTGACCACTGTGAGGCTGCTGCATTGTATGCAAGGCTTGGAGGAGTTCCGGAAAACATCAATTCTTGGAAAAAATAGGAAATTTCCCTTTTTAGTGCTCACTCCACTCTTAAAGCTGCAGATTATCCTAGAAAACTCAATTTCATGACCAATACATATCTGTTAATTGTTTTATTGATAAATTATCATTAGCAGAAAGTGAGAAAATAGGGGGGGAAATTATAATTGTTGGTGAACCATGTTATTTTAAAAACTTTGCTCCAACCTCCACATTTGAAAAACTGACAATTCTAATTATATCATGTTCCACGTATAACAAAATTAAGATATGATAGTTATTTGTGAAGGCTTTCTTTAGCTTAGTTGACACAATTCTCTAGCTTTTTAAATTTATGTATGTACCACAATCTTTATTTATAAGATCCACCATTAAAAAACAGTTGGTAGTTTAAGTTATTGGTGATGCATGGATCACTTGCTAACATTTATTTTCTCTTTAGAGGTTGGATCTTATCGATTTTTTTCTTTTTATTATTGCTTAACAAATATAAAAATATATACTGGGCAATCCAAAAGGTGTTTTCTATGACATACTGCAGATTTAAGCACATCTTTGACTGGTTTTGAAGAGGCATCTTTTTCTGCCCAAGTTCAGGTAATTCACTTGAAGACTTTCCACAGCCTGTAGCAAGATTACTGTGGGAATGCAGAAATGATATGTCACTTATTAAGCATTCTGGATGACAGTACCTCAGGCTTTAAAGAGCAAATTATTTCAGCATTGTGTATACTTAAGTATGAACAGTATTTGCTACAGACCTCTATTACTGACAAAAGGCAGTATAGACACATGTACTATTTGAATTTGGTTAACATTTTAGTTGCAAATTGTGAACCACTTGCCCGCTGAGTCTACTTCATGACTGCTAGTTATGTTTTAATTGTGCCGGTTAAAAATCATGCTGAAAAAATTTACATTTGATAGGCAAAGTTAAGTTTTACTCCCATACTTGTCTCTCTGTAGGTTGCTAGAGGAAAGCATAAGGAAAGTAAGAAAAACAAGAGAATGAAAAGAAAAGCAGCAGTTACATTAAAAAGGAATTTTAAGGGAAAAAAACGAAACAGAGTTCTGTGTTAAATTTAGTGGTAAATATCAATCACAAGAAAAGATTATATGCAAGCAGTAATTATGCTATAAATTTTTACCAAAATCTTGAAAATTCTAATAATATTAAATATATATGCTTTTTAAAAATAAGCTATTAGAAAAAATAGTACTAATACAGAGTGGGTTAGTGACAATCTCTCCCCCTCCCACAATTAAAAAACAAACAAACAAACAAACAAACTATAGTTATAAACTGACTAATATTAACTTTATTTTCAAAGTTTTTTTTAAAGAAAAATGAAAAACTACCATAAAGCTGCACTATACTATAGTTTAGTTACACTGGTAACACTCGATGTAGTTTTCTACACCTAGGCATCCAAAGTATCTTTATTAGCTAATTCATTCCAAAAGCAAATTCTGTTGGCAAGCTTTAGAGTCAGTTGAACAGTATATTACATAGATAGGATACCTCTAAATGATATAAATCTTGAAGATGGGCTCTCGGACCATGTGATGTCAGTCCTGTAATAATATATTAAGGTTTATGCCACCTGTGTCAAAAACATGGATAATTATTGGCAAGTACTATCATGACTGAATTTTTACTATAATATAGTGCAGTTTTAGAAGCCTGGCGTGGTCAATACCATTTTTTATTTGAAAGTTTAAAGATGTAATAATAAATATATGGCAACTAGAGTATTTTAGAAAAAGGGCAAAGATCAGAGCTCTGTTTAGCAACAAAGAAAGGTTGTTTTATTTGTAAGTATAAGCACACCTGGTGAGTTAAATACAGGAGCTGAAGGGGCATTACATACAACTGTTTCAGCGAGCAATGTGTTATAGGGGTTGTTAGTGCCGTGGGGTCGAAGAAGAGGATTTGTTAGTAGGTAATTGCCAGTCATTCCTAAAGCAAAAAACAAACAAAAACAAACAAACAAAAAAAGAAAAAATATACATCAGTTCTCTTATTTTAGTGTTACAGTTGCAGCAAACTACTTTTTGTATTCATCAAGGGCAGTGGACAAGTAGGCAACAGAAAATCTGCTGAAATTTTCTAACTATATTTGAACTACTAATTTGAAGGAGAAAGGGGAGAGGAAAGTTAAATTTCAGTTAAATCACAGGTGCTTTCTAAGTCCCCCAAGTAAACACCTGCTGAGGATGACATTTACTAATTTATACAAAATCACTGTTAAACAAAAATGGCAATTAAATGCACAGAGATCAACATTATGTTTCAAGATGTTACTGCTTAATATTAAAAATTTAACCACTCAGGGCCAGAAGAGGAAATCTCAGACTTTCAGAATTTACAGGTGTGGGATTATCCCTCATGAAAACATCTGTGTTAATACCAACTTTGATACAAACAGGAGGAGAAACAACTTCAAACAGATAAAAAGTATGACACATTGCACAAAGCTTCTCTTAGTAAAATGCAAGAGCACACATGCTGAGGTGGGAAAAAAGACACTGTGTGTAATGAATTATTAGAACATTCACAAAATATTTTTTTAAACAACATTCACGAATTTTATGTAACAAGAATTTTCATTCTGTAATCTTATTTGCCAGGTTTCAAAAAATGAATCATTGAATAATTCATTTCTTTTTTGACAGTCATCTTAAAATTAGGTAAAACATCAGAGCGATGGAATAAACACACATTTCGCTCATTTTAATTGAAGAGTTACAAACCTGTCAATACTTATCAAACATATATTTTGCATAGCTAATGTAATTTGACTAAAAATATTGTAAACGTCAACTTGGTTTTGACACCATACATATGCTTTTCACTTTAAACCAAACCCTCATCAGAACATATCAACAGTGAAAAATGTCCTTAATATTCCATTGTGATAAACTATAACATGTTAGTTACATCAGTACATGAAAATTAAATTACCTGGATAAATTACCTTTCCAAGGATCTATACAATACCATACTTTTTCATACCAAATTGAAATTTACTAAGCTTGCATTCAGAAATATGTATGTGTGTACATGTACTTGTGTCCTTATCTTGCTAAAATGTTTTATTTGCCACCTTACTTTAAGTAATAATTATAATGGTTATAGGATACATTTAAAGCTATAATTGTAGACACATGAAAAATAGTAATTCAAAGAGAAAAAATTACTTTGTAAATTCTCATGTCTTTTAATTGTTGAATATTTACTATAACTGTTTTGACACTTTTTACTTTTTGAAAGAAACGTAAAATAAAAAAGTTGCAAATAGGAATTTTCACTACAAAGTTGGCACGGTGTAATGTGAATAGCAGAAGAAAACTCATAAATGTCTCAGAAGGATACATCTGTACTCGCTAGGAAAACATTTTCATCTGTGGCAAAGTATGTTTTCAGTAATTACTATTTCTAGCCTTACTCTGTTAATGTGGAGTTTAAATTATACTTTTTGCATTACATTAATGAATAAAAAATTTATATGTTCTTTAATAAACATTAACAGCTTCAGTAGCTTGTGATATAAACCCATTTGAGAGAAAAGGTCCCCATTTGCTCTAGAATTATTGTAAATTGGTAAAAGGTACAAAATTTATATTGTAAACTCAAATTTTCCTAGTAACTGACCTTGATTAAGTGTTGAAGTGCTATTGATGTCACCTGAGATAAAAGAAGATTCAGACTGTTTTCTCACAGTGTCATTCCACATCCTTCTTATACGACTCTATCAACATAAAATAGCAAGACACATGTTATGTTAGTTTCCCCAAGCTTACCTTATTAAAGACACACAAAGATTTATCCAACAGTCTGTGCAGGATTATCTGTTGGCCTTTTAAAAGAAAATGCGTGTTGATTCTGTTCTAAAACTAAGAAAGTCTATACTGTTCTGTTGCTACTCTACTAAGGAGTATTTAACCTTCTACTCTTAAAATGTTTCTTTTATTGCCCTTTTTTTTTAAAACGTGGAAATGACTGATTAGTCAACAGATGGTTACTGAGTGCCCATGACGATCATGGTGCTGTACGAGCTTAGGATATCAAATGATTATGAAATATACTTAAAGAAGTATACCTCTCAAAAATGGATTTTTATACCTAAAGAAACACCTTGAAGAAACACTTGAGAAGAAATCAAAATCAAATAATAAAAAAGCAAGCATTTGCTACCTAGATCATTAAAATGAGGAGATAATTAGTGCATCTGAACAGAACCTGTCTCAGTAGGCTTTCTATAAAGATTAATTAAAGATGCTGTCAAGTTCTTTGTTACCTGTGTGCCAGAGGAATACCGTGCACTGGTTCTGGTGGTGGACGCCTTCACTGAACTGTGGGGGCTCTCAGTTGGGAGGCCGCCGCAGCAATACGAGTGTCTGAAGCACTTGCCGTATTCTTTCCGAACCTGCATTGAATAACCAGGAGACTGAGAGATTAATATAAACGTACTTGCTTCTCTGTCCCTCTAACTGAATAAGCAGTGCAGACAACCAAGAATAAGTTCCACTAACATTTTTCTGAGGAGAAAATAAATTGAACTTACAAGATCAAGTTCAATTGAAACTGATGAAATCAGAAAAATTATCTCTGTTCACTAGACTGACCAGTAAAATCTTTAAAATGACATACTGTATGGTAAGTCTATATACTATTATTATGCAAATGTTAATTAGTACAATAACAGTATTTTAAAAGCTTTGATTTATCTATATACTTAGCCCAATTTTGTATTTCATGCAAAGAAAATAGGACAAAAAGTTTAGTATTTCCCTTGCTTAATTACATTTAACCATTTGTAATTCAGTCATTTAAGTCTCATGTTTCATGTCCTCTTACATGGGTCAATACATTTTTTTACTGAATTGTATAGTTTTGGGGATAATCTCTTTATAATAACAAGACTACTTGGGCACAAGAGTGAAGAAAACAGTACTCTAATAATATGCCATTAATTAGGATAAAATGTTCTCTTCATTTTCTGATATGTGTAGCTTTAACGTTTAGTATAGAGATGCCTATTCACTTCATTAGCACAAAAGAGAACTATTTATGCAATTTCCACTCACATTAATGAGCTACCCATGTAATTTCTCTTTTCCCCTGAAGCTTGGATATATGAATAGATAGAAAAGTTATTAGGCATAAAGAAGTTTAAAGTAAACTTTAAAAAGTGAAGTCCAAACACTACTAAATAACAGGGTACTTGGAGAGGTGGTAAAAAATTGGGAGGAGTGGGGGAGGGTACTGGATTCTATGCAGCTATACTGGCATAGAAACATTTTGTTGTGGTTTAGATCCAGATTTTGAAATTATAAGACAAACAGAAGGCGCGTTGATAAAAAAATTAATTTTTCCTAGTAGGCTACAAAAAAACCTCAAAGGTTTTCCTCCCTCCTCCTGGTTCTATGCTTAGTATCTGCCTACAAAGACCTTAACTTTGACAGTCATTCTTTGCAAAATGAGAGAATTAAAGTCATGAGATGACCTTTTAAATCTAAGTGCACTTGCATTTTCATGTTTATAGCTTTATTTTATACTTATTAGTACAAATAACAATGGGGTTGAACTTTCAAAGCATTTTCTTTGTCTTAATATGCTCACTCAAATAGCAAGAACCATGATTTTAAGTAAATCATTTTATATCACATTCTTAACAATTCATCCTGGCAGCACCCACTAGGATGTATCCAAGACTAAGGAGAACATGGTGAAAAGAAGTACAACACGATGCTCTTAAAATGTAACAGTAATTCAAGAGCACAGCAAAATCTCTCTGTTCAATGAATACATATAACTCTATGAGGAAATAGCAGCTACCTCACTCCTTTTCTGCAAAGTGTATGCTTTATCTCAAAATAATCTGGCAGAAATTATGAAAGTGATCATATGCATGTATACAAAATGCTCACTGATAAAGTAAGAAATATATGAAACCAAAGTAATTATTAAGGTTATACCTGTACACTAATTAGAAAGTTAAAATTCAGTATTATTAAGTAGCACATGATAATTTACAAAATATTATGCACTTTTAGTGGCTATTAACTTCTCTGAAATGCCATGTAACCAAGACAATGGCAATCAAAAGGGTATTTTATCCAAATAATACCCTCTGGTGTTGGCTTTTCCTAATGCCTATATTGCTGTGAATGTACATTATCGGTCAGGACTGCACATGCCACTGTCATTATTTCAAAATTATAGCTGATTCAAAACTGATGGAAGTAACAACACCATCATCTTGTCACAACTGAAAACAAAATAGTTTTCACTTTCACAATTCTATTTCTCTGTCCAATTTAAATGACCAACTAGTAATAATAGAATAAAAGACTACATTAAATATGCAGACCAGGAAAAGATGATATCTAGTGAAAGGCATGGAAATTTTAAACATAAGTGGTATTAAGTTATTCTCTTAGGTTTACGTTTTCTTGCAACAGATTGAAGATTTTCATCTTCAAACATTAGTTTTTGAATCACTTTTGCTTATTCCACTTAATATAAAATCAGGGCACAATAATAAGATGTGAGATATTAAATTATTGGATTTTAGATCTATTATGTCTAGTCTTTTTAAATTAAAGGCATTTATCCTTATACTCAATTTCATTTTGTACCACTGCATTCCCTTTATTGTGCAAAGAACAAGATTATTTAACCTTTTCTTTATCTTGTATACACTTTACATAAAGCATTTTTATAGACCCCACTAGCAAAGAAGAAATCTTAAATATCTAGTTTGTAACTCCCCCAAATTGAGATCCAAAAATGGTAACTGATATATTTTATGTGATGCCTGAATTTCCAGACATGCATTACAATTAAGTTCTGATTAAAAATATGTTATTTAATAATATGCCAGTTGTAATGTAAAACAGTAAATCTATTACTCCCGATAAAAGAACAGACAGAACCCCTAGGTGTTCTCACTTACTTTCTTTTGAAGAGCACAGTGAAAGATGAAAATGAACACTCCCTGGAAAGCATTAAAGATGGTGAAGAGATATGCCATCACAATAGTCTCCTCATTAATAAAAAGCAACCCAAATGACCAGGTTAGGCCAAGAAGACAAAGAAGAGCAAAAGCGCCAAGTACCCAAGACCTGAAAAAATAAAATCAATTTTATTAACTTGTTCAATGACAGAACAACACATAGCACACTTAAATATTAACATTATTAGTAGTAGCAGTTGGCTTTCTCTATGTTCACATTCAAATTCAACAGCATTTTGGCTTTAACCTTTCATTGATTAAAGAAAAAACAGTAGCATTTAGAACTGCAGCCTCCAGTGAAAACAGCAACAGCAGGTATGACCTTTTCTTACTCCAGAATAAACAAGATACCAAAACTACATTAAAATACAAGATGTAAAACATCCCCCATAACTTTATTGTCTTTTACGTGTATTTTGGTGAAAGAAATTAGGAGTCATTAATTAGTTTACTCCTATATTTTATTCCTGTCGTGTACCCATGACACTGAAATGTGACACATACAGAAAGGTTAAATGGCAGATAATCAGCACCTAAATTTCAGATTCTGATAAACTAATCTTAGGTGAACCTAAAGTTTTATAACTAAAGCATGAAGAAGGCTAGCTGAAATGGGACAAAAACATGAGAATAACTTCAAAATAAAATAGTTTTGGAGAGATTTCATCATGAATAGCTTAAGGAGAAAAAAATTGCAAAAAATAGGACGGAATGAGAAGGATTTCAAGTCAGTGCATTCCATGTCTAACTAATGATCTTACTTGATAAATGGCTTATTATCTTCATAGCTAGAAAGCATTATAAGCAGAAAAGAGAAACAAAATTATTAGACAGAATTAAAATAGAAAGTAATAAGAAAGCATTTATATATTTTATAAATTAGTCAAAATTAAGAAAGTCAAAATGCAGAGGCAAGCAATTAAAAAATAAAGGCATATTATAGTTTAAAAATACCATAGCAAATTAGATATTCCAAAATAATTATAAAAATTAAGGGCAATTCATGATATTGACAGAGTTGTAAAAAATATAAATCATGCCATAAATTTGTTAATGTAGGGTTCTACCTTACCCAGGTAAGTCCGTATTATAGTAGCCATCACAAACACGGTAATTACTGGTGTGGATGAGAAGACAGAAAGAGGAAAAGGAAGAAAAGAGAGAGATGCTAAAGATTAGCTCTCTCTCTTACCATGCACATGCAATGAAGCTGGCACTAACCTATCTAAAACATCTAATTGTTTAAAAATTACCCTTACTACAGATCTGCCATTTTTTACATTAAAAATATTTTTCACAATCCCATTATAACCAACTTGAACACCATCAAATTTTAAATTAAGAATCATATTTAAAAAATAACTCTGAAAATGCTTTCATAAGATGACTTAATGAATCAATAGAGCTATCAATTTTTTGTTAATTAGACAGCATTTTTCCACTGATAAGATACTACAGTTTTTATTCAACATTGAAGTTACCACTTATTTAATTACCAAGAAAACAACCGATAATCTCCAAGTTAACAATAGTAATAGAGTGTATTCTCTTAGGAAAGCAAGATTAGAAGCAGAAACTCCTCAGGATCCTTAAATCAAAAGACATTTAACAAAAAACTATAATCATATCAGCCATGCAAACAGGAACATGATTTTGAACTGCATTTTAAATTCAAATGAAATTGCTACACTGATACAGAATTTCCACAATGCCACTGAAACAATTTCTTGGCTCTAGATCAAGACAGAAATTATTTAATTTTTAACCAAAGTCTGTGACATGGTCAGAGTGAGACTTAACCTTGATTAGTAAAACTTCATTCTGAATAATTTACACAGTTGATAGAAGGTATTCATGTATTCCCTGTGGAGAATATCTTCCACTTAGTGTGTCAAGCACTAAAATTAAAATACAAAACACTTACTTAATGTTTTCCAACCTGCTAGAATCTGGTTTCAAAGTGTTTGAGTGCTTCACCATTTTGCACAATGTGATCACCAGGAAGATAATATTTAGCTGTTGTAACAAATAAAGAATTAGACAGCTACGACCAAAGAAAAAACAGTTTTTGTAAATTTATTTAATGAGTTAATGCAGTTAAATATCAGTGACATGAGTATATAGTAGACAACGATTCAATTTTAATTTATATCTGCAATGATTTAAGTCTAAATAAAAAATACTCTAGCTACGTATGATCGATTTTTTAATAGATCATTTGACATGAAATTGCAACCTCATTAAATCAGTATCATGTAGTGATGATTAAATAAATTAGATACTTAAATTAGTTTCTTTAGCTAGAGGTACTCCAGGGCCTAAAAGCCATCTAATGGAAATACTGAAATAAATTCCTTAGAAAGGTATTTATATCTGTGGCTTATCATGGAAGGGACTGCTGAATCGGTGACCCTAAGCCTTAGCCGAGAGTCTAGCTTTTGATTTTGGCTGCTTAAATGAGGAGAATAACACTTGCACAATGTATCTGTAAGATTAAGTGAGAGGATCAAATGAAATAAGGTCTATGAAAAATGTTAGATGTATGAAGTAAGATAAACTTAAATATACATATATTTGTTTTTTAACTACTAAAAGCCATCGGTTCTTTTTTCCCAGTCTCTATAATGAGTGGAAGCAAGTAAATTATGAAGAAAGGCTCTTTTGAATCCCTCTAATATTCAGCCCTGCCAAAAATCTAGGTGCATACAAAAATAAACTGGGAAAGATGGAAACTGACATAGAAGAATGTTTGAAAAATGAACACAAGTGAACTGAGGTGAAAGGGGGTGTGTTTGGACTGAGGAGAGGTAAAGGTTTGTAATTTGCATTTGCTTCTGTAGACAGAATGCTGGACAAAGGGAAGGTAGTTCCATTTTTATGCTATAAAAATAGAACCAAACTAGATTGGTCCTGGATTTTGACATTTTAACTATTTCAGATTATTACTTTTAAAAAGGCAAAACAAAATTATTTTGTGAGCTTTATAAAAACAGTGGAAGCACAACCACTATATTCAGAACAAGACCCATTTTAAGTAGGAAAGAAAACTATTTCTTAGTGGTAGAATATCGACATAACTTGGGTACAGTAACATGAATCACTTTTACTAAGTCCTAAAAAAAATCTGATAATATGATAACATTTTACTCATGCATGACTTCTTCTGATTTTAAAATTAAAAAAAAAAATGATATAGAGCAATAAATAAAACTTCCAAGTTCCTCATAATGAGTTTAGGAACACAGAGAAGGCTTTAATCTAAGCTGTTTATGAATCATATTTTGTCCACTGTGCCTTCTTATTTCTCTTAGATGTAGAATTTCTTCTTAAGGGATAAAATGAGGTTAATGGGCATAACTTGCAAGTGTTGGTACACAGCATTCTACGTTAATTACTTGAGGACAAAAAAGAATTTTGTTTAAAATTAATTTCTTAAAATACATGCATAGAGAAGTAAATACATTTGTAGAAACATTTTTCTAGTTTTCTGAAGACTATTCTAGTTGGTCACAATATAAATAAATGATTACACTTTTAGGGTTATTATAATGTGATACATTTTACTCAGCAAGTATTTACTGACTTTACTGCTCCACACAAGAATGTAAAACTGCATTGTGGGTAAGGCACAATTTCTGCCTTTGAGAAATTAGAGAGATCCTTTTGACAGTAAATACATCATTTGGTTTTAAAAAATTATAATATAGTGTATCTCTATTTTTTTCCAAGCAAAAGCAACAGTGTTTTTATTTTTTATTTTATGCAACAGTAATCCTTAACTAGTAAAATTTAAGGAATGGTTAAAAACAAAAACTCTTAATTATCATAACAACAAATCAACACACCAAAACCTATGTAAACAGACAAAACGACTGCAACTCTCAGGTAAAAAAGGCTGCGTTATAGATTCAGACTTAAAATTCTTTAAATCTCTCACAACCCTTCTTGCTGAATATCCTAATGGAACTATTTCTTTTGTTTATTCTGAACTTCTGGACCTAGGATTGTCCCCAATTCCTCCTTTACTTAAACAATTTCCTGAAGCATACAGGGCCATACAATTTGGTGTTTCATTATTTCCTAAGCATATGAATTATCCTCTAAGAAATAAAATAATAGTAGTAGAAAATTCTAGGAAGAAAAATATTTATTATGCACAAAACTGATTGTAAGCTACAAAAAAATAAAGAATGTGAATGTGAAAAAGTGTGAATGTATGTAGTACTATGCTATGAAAAAAAAAGGAGTAGAAATGTAAAATCTTAGGGGCAAAACCATCCAAAAATAATTTTCATTTAAGAAAATCATGAAAAAAAGAGTTATTTAAAAATTAGGGAGATCCAAGTTTGAGGAGCAGATAAATACTGTGCTTGCTTCGTTCCATGAACACATTAAAATTACAACTAAATTACAGAACAAGAAACACGGAGAACCACCTGAAATTTAGCTGAATAGAAGTTTTTAACTAAGGATACAATGAAAAAGAGGCCACTCGTGACAGGTAGGAGGGGCAGAGAGGCGAAACGGACTAGCCTCAAACTTCCTTGTGGCGGATGAGAATCAGGAGGGATACCTCTTCCACAGAGGTTCCCCCCGGAGTAGGCTGACCAGACATACCGTTTTAAACAGGACAGAAAACAATAGCGCTGTCCTAATTCAAACAGTATGTAAGGTCAGCAGAGTTTCACTGGGCTAAATTCAAGATGTCAGTAGGCTGACCATATGTACCGTCTGAAATGGGACAGTACCACTGTTTTGTTTTGTTTAAAATGGTACATCTGATCAGCTTACCCCAGAGGAGCGAGGGACCCCAGCCCCACACCAGAGTACTGGTGCTGGGAAAAGGAACCCCACAACATCTGGCTGTAAAATACAGTGGGGATGCAGACTGTTTGGGTGAAACCAAAGGCTATGGGAAACAGATGTCTTCTTAAAGTGCACATGCCCAGACTCAGTCATTCACTGGCACTTACCCTGGGCTCCAGGAGAGGGCTGGTGACTCAGGGGGCGTTGGAGATATATGGTGGGTGGGAAGAACGCAGACTGAGATATATAGCTTTGGAGCAAGAACTCGCCACTTTTCCTGAGTAAGAGCCTACTCCCTTGCTACTTGCAGGTGGATGCCATCTTAACCTGTGTTATGCCCTCCGCTAACATGACCAAATCTAAACCTGACTGATTGGGTGACCTCTGCTTAGCTCCACCTGGCTGACTCACAGGGACACTGCCCTACCCAATTCCCCAATGGTAGAGGTACTTTCTCTGGTGAGCAGACAGCCCTGCCCGCATTGTAATCTTTCTTGAAAAACTATCAGAGTCTGCAGGGCTCAGGCAGGTGGCGACCAGCATCAATATGCTGAGTAGTTTTAGGAACAGCACTGGAACCAAACCAGAATCTACAGGACACCCAGCACAGGTGATCAGGGAGATAGTGCCAGAGCCCCACAGGGCACCTATTACATAAGGCTATCCAGCAATCCTGGGAAATGTAGCAGATCTACCTAATACATAGAAACAAACACAGAGAGGCATACAAAATGAGAAAACAAAGAAATATATGTCCCAAATGGAAGAAGAGCAGAAAAACTCCAGAAAAAGAACTAAACAAAGTGGAAGCAAACAACTGATTGGATACAGAGCTCAAAACAATGGTAATAAGGATGCTCAAGGAACTAAGTGAAAACTTCGACAGAGAGATAGTAAGCATAAATATAGAAACCATAAAAAAGAACTAGTCAGAAATAAAGAATACAATAACTGAACTGAAGAACGCAATATATCAAGAGCAGACCAGATGAAGCAGAGACTCAAGTTAGCAATTCGCAAAGAAAAGGTAGCAGAAAACACCCAATCGGAATAGCAAAAAAAAAAAAAAAAAAGAAAAGAAACAAAAAGAAAAGAATACAAAAACACGAGGATAGTTTAAGAGACCTCTGGGACATCAAGCATTCACACCATAGGGATACCAGAAGGAGAAGAGAAGAGAGCAAGGGATACAGAATCTATTTGAAGAAACAATGACTGAAAACTTCCCAAACTGGTGAAGTGTGGGAGTGTGGGTGAAAAAAGGGAAGGGATTAAGAAGTACAAATTGGTAGTTATAAAACAGTCATGGGGATACTAAGTAAACCACAGGGAATAATAGAGTAATAACTATGTATAGTGCTAGGTATATTAGACTAATCAGGGAGATCACTTCTTAAATGTCTAACCACTATGCGGTACACCTAAAATTAATATAATACTAAATGTAAAAAAAAAAAACAACAACAACAAAAAAAAACAGAGTTGGCACACACACAAACACAAGAATATTACTCAGCCATGAAAAAAGAAAGAAATCTTGTCATCTACAACAACCTGTTGGACCTAGAGGGTATTGTGCTGAGTATGAGACAGAGAAAGACAAATGTCATATGCTTCCACTTATATGTGGAATCTAAAGAAGAAAATGAATGAACAAACAAAACCGAAGCAGACTCATAGACACAGAGAACATGGTTGTCAGATGGGAGGGGGGTTGGAGGGGTGGATGGAAAAAGGGAGTAGATTAAGAAGTACAAAATCATAGTTACAAAATAGTCACAGGTATGTAAATATAGCATACAGTCAATAATACTGTAAGAACTATGTATTGTGTCAGATTGATACAAGATTTATCGTGATGATGACTTTGTAAGTTAGATAAATGTCTCATCACTATGTTGTACAGCTGAAACTAATAGTGTTATGTCAAATAGTTGAAAAATTAAAAAATTGTAAAGTAAAATAAATAAAATGACATTAATGCTGCTTTATTTATATGACTTCTGGAATAAACAAGTTTTAAAAATTGAAAAAAAAAAAAAGAATTCGTTTGCCAATTCGGCTGAAATATAAATGAAGTCTACTATATGAAAATAGAAATAAAGCTAATTATGATACAAAGTCATTTCCTTTTTGATAAGACTGAGGACTAACCAAGTTAATGTGCCGCAGATAACCTATCTCATTTAATCCTTAAAACATAAACTGTTAGATGCATCTTTCCTTCATTTCCTCTCACTCTAATAAGGTTTATTACAGTATAAACATAGTGTTCAGGTTTTCTCCTAGTTACAAATATAATAACTTCACAATACATAAGGTTCAGGAACTACAGAAAATTAAGAGGGAGGAAAACCCAACAACAACCTATATAAATCTTATCTCCAGAGGTAGCATTATAGTAGCAGTCAGCATTTGGACAGCCATTTTACAAACCTATAATGTTAAATATCTTGTCAAAGATTACTCAGCTACTAAAAATGTTAGTGCTGAGATTCAGTATACTGTGGTCTAGCTCCACAGACCACAGTCTTTTCAAATAAAATTAACCAATTTATTCTGGGTGAAAAAATTAGGAGTCTCCTAACAAAGATATACTAGTTTTATATTTAAAAAAGTTTTGTAAAGAGTAATCCAATTTATAAGACCTTGGATTAGGTGATGAATGAGGTGAAGATAAATGATAAATTAATGTATAAAATAACAGCCTCAAAGAAATCCTGAATAACATGAAGTGTGCTTGTCCAACGACTTCCACCTGATGGACTAGCCAAACTTGCCAAAATAACTAATGCTCCATTTCCTTTGTAAAACACTACCATCCCATCATCAGCAAATGGCTAAAATGACCACACATTTGTAATCTCTCACTAGCCAAATTGTGTGTTTAATAGTTAGTTGTGTTTTCTCAAACCTGTTTGTGTTATACTCACATAGCTAAAATCACACAAACCATAAAAGCTAAATAAGTGTAAAATAAAAGGCTGTTCCTAACATACCTAATATCCAAATGTTTCTAAAAGACATTTTAAAAGTGAGTTTCTTTAAAATCAACTAAAAATACTAGGAAAAAAATCATAAAAGCCATAGAAGGATATTTGACTCAGCTGGTTTCACAATTGTCTGTAAATTCTCCAATATAAAGAAACTGCAAGTAAAAATTACAGCCAATGGACTAATACTTAGGTCCCAAGGAATTTATAGTCAAATCCAAAACTATTTAGCCTCTGAAATATGGCTGGTAGACAGACAAATAATGAGGCAATGGTATCTTTAACAGGACAAAATACCATCATTTCACTTCAAAGTAATTATGAAGAAAAGGCATGACAGACATATTGTAAATCGTAATAGAAGATGGCAAAAAAATGGGAAAATACTTTTACCAACACCACATTAAAAAAAACTTTATTAATACTATTTAATAGTTTTATTAAAAAATGTTAAAAATATTTCTATCATTTAGGTATCAAAAATTTTAATGTTACCACCAACATATATGACAGTGAAATATTTTGTGAAATTACAGAGCATACATTGAAGTATAAAAAAAATTTTTAAGTGTGGTTTTAGAGTTCTCTTATTACTTTCAGTGCTTTCAAAATGCTAATGCTAATTTTTATTTTCAGAGAATAAATATAATACTATTGCTTTGATATTTTTCAGCAGATAATATACTCTGAAGAGCCCTAATTTTCTGAAGTTATAATTCAACAGGTTTTTTTCTTCCCTCCCTCTGCTACTCCTTAACTTGTTTTCTTAAAATATGAGTGAAAATCAGAACACCGAATAGGCAAATAAAAGCATCTTTGATAAAAGCTATTGTCCAAAATAGCCACTTGAAGGCTAAGAAGGTTCATTTCAAACAAAGTACTGGCTGCAATTCTGAGTTTTCTTCTTTGCACTTTCCCCCATGACCTAATAGTTCTTTCCTTCCATTTACCTCTCTGCATCTTTTTTGGGTGTGGTGGTTAGAATAAGCGATTTCTATTTCCTCACATTTATTTCTTCCTGCTTTTGGCATGCATTTAAAAAAATAAAAGAAATCACAGCGATCAAAGATGGCATTTCCCCTAATTCTCACTGGAAGGCAGGCAAAAAGACAAGGAGAGAAGGTCTGCGTTGTCCCACTGCCGCCCTTCTTCCTTCAGTTCCAATGCAGCCATTTTTCATTCTCTTACTCTGTTTTCTGTTTCCAACATAAATACTACTGTGTTTAAACACAGTATTTTGGGATAGGCTGAAAGGTGATATGCATCAGTGAGAAAGGAAAAAGATGTAGTTACCGTTATGTACACAAAAATTGGTCTAAGCTTGGCAAGTCCACCATTCACATACAAGCTCCCAGAAAGCACAGGTTAACAGGACTGTGTTATGTGCTGTACGTCAACTCACCACCTAAGTGCCTACACTGGTGACTAATTTTGGAGATGAGGTAACTCATCCAGGAATTAATCAGATTTTAACTCTGTGTATGTGTGTTCACACACATGCTCAGGTAAATAGTATACAGACATTGAACAGAATTCTATGTAAAATAGTGACAGCAAATTCAGAAGAACAGTTTTCCTATTTACCTAAAAAAGAGTAAATTACCAAATGGTAGATTGTTTCTCTTCCAATGACAAATAATACCCTCTTACCTATTCTGAAGTAATAATTTCATAAATTGTTTAAGTAATCTTCTAGTATAATTTGCTGATAAAATGTGTCACTATTTAATGATATGGCATAGCTAATCATTGCCCATATTGGTGACATGAGGCTACAAATAAGTTTATAAATAGAAAAAGTTTCCAGATTACAAGAATGCACAGTTTGTTAGAGTCATCAACCTGCTCAATTGAATCACATCCGCTGAGCTTAGTAGCTTAAAATTCATTCCACAGCTTGCAGAGCTGACATGGATATGATAAGACAGAAGAACAGAAACACCACTCTGAAGTAACCTAACTGAACTGCACATGTTCTGACCCTTTTTGTCCTCCCTGGAGCTTTTGCTACCTGGCAAATGCAACTCTAAAACTGCCCTTGTATCTCCAGATCTTTGCTGTTAGCCAAGCAGAAACCTATTTCTCCCAGGGACTAGCAGCCAGAGAGGTGTTTTCTGAAGAAGGCTTCTAAATGAGTATGTGAGCTGAACTCTTACTGAACTGAATTAATTATTAACGATGCAGATGGAGCTGTCCAAATGATAAGAATAGCTCCTGACGTGTCATGATCCAAGCTTTCATTAAACCATTTCAGGCATACTAATGGTTTCCAGTGCTCATTACTTACAAGTACTTTTCTCATAGATATAATAACTCTAGTGGCCTGTAGGTAAGACAATCAATAGAAATATGGAAGTAAGAAGTTTTATCTTCCATAGCATGTTATTTTTCTTCATAGAATATTATTAAAAATGTACACTTATTTAATATTACTAAGTTAAATGGTTTCAACTCAGAAAAGCTGGAAATGCAAAACCTGTTATAAGAGTACTCCTTAAAAGTGTAGTATACTATGTAATTTATATTATTAAGATCTGTGCCTGAATTGACTTTTAAATGTCCTGTATCACCAGTAGGATATAGGTAGGAAAATATATTAACATTCAACAAACATGTACCATACAATCATATCATATATCTCAATTTAGGTTACACGCAAGATGTTTTACACTCTATATCACCCTTTGTCTTTCTGTGCTGGGATGATTAGAGGGCAACGCAACTGCAGAAGAATTACTCTCAGGATCTGTACTATGATTGCTACCTGTTGTTTTGTTTTGTTTGAGTTGGGAACACTGTTCTCCCAAAGCCCTTCACATCTCAACTTAAATGCTTTGGTAAAGGATAATAAAGACACTGTAAATGGGCAATATAATAAAATGTTCTGTAAGTCTTTTCTTACTGGAAGCTGAGTATATGGGAACATTAATTCCTTTCGTGAAGTGAAATGTTTAATACTCTAAAGTCAGTATTTATATTCAGAGACAGAAAATACAACTGCAGTCAAAAGAAATAAACACATGATACTTATATAGAACAACTATCTCTAAAATGGTCTTCGTAATTTCCAAAACATCAGTATGTTTGGCCAAGGGCTCAGGGGGGAAAGGAAGCCTGTATCTTTAAGGATCATATCTCTTCATGTCAGGTATTTGTCTTATAATTTGAGATAGGCTTAGGCTGTGTTAACATAAGTAAACCAAGAACAAAAACTGGGATAATCATCTGAATTGAATAATTCTACTGAGAAATCAGCCTACTAGGAACAATTGGGAATATTTTACTGATTTGAGTCATACAAGCATTAATCCAAATTTTCACTTTGCTTTGTTTTGTATAAGTATGAAAAAACTTTTATTTTAATGACAAAAGTACACATATGCTTGAAGTAGTTTTATATTTCCTTGAACTACTAAAATTTTCTAAATTTTATGAAACACTAGTTAACCACAGAAATATCCTAATAAGCTCATTGTGTCACTTTTTAAAGAAAAAAAAATCTCTTAAGTAGTAATAAAAAGCTATAGGCAATATTTAAACTTGTTTGTTTCCTCTTCAATCTTATTGTTTCCTCTTCAATCTTATAATGATCAATAACACTTACTGGTAACAACATAATAATGTTAAAACTGAATGAAAGGTTTTAAATACTGAAATCCAAATACTTTAGCTACATTCTTTTATTTCAAAACTTTATTTCACATATTTGACTAACAATATGTAAGTTAAAACATACCTTAATGTTACTATACTTACATCAAATTTATGTAAAAATAAAAGTTATTAAAAACCAATATTTTTATTTGTATTTTAAGTCTTAGGAAAGGAATTTTACTTCTAATAAGTTCAATACTGATTTATTATTCATTTATTAATCTAGACTTAAAATAGCTGTTTGTGCTCTAAAAAGAACTTATGGTGTGGATATTTATTTAATTACTATGTGGAAATTAAGAAATAGTAAGCTAATGTTCTTTTACTTCCACAAAACATTCATTTAATTCATAAGTGCTATACAGGCTTGGTACAGGACTAATATAGATTTTGGAGACATAATTTTCTGAATTAAAACTCTTAGCAAAAAATTCTCCACTACTTAAAAACAAAATATGCTATACATCTCAGTTATTCCTTTCTAATTCACAAACTAGTTTCAAATCATGCAATCTTAACATAGCCTACATAGGAGTATATAGCTTAAGATTATGATAGGACATTTTATCTAAATTAGAAATAAAAAGTATTTTTTAGAGAAGATTTTCAGAAAAAGTATTAATTAGCAATAGTACTAATTTAAAATATACTACATAATCTCATCCCATAACTAGACATGTTTATAATCTTTGAATGCATCAATAAACTAACAAAACAAATTATCCCTTTTTCAACAACACTGCTAAAGCAGCGAGCTAAAAATAAAAAAAAAGTCTACCTACCAGAATGATGAAGGTAACAGGTCCAATGAAACTCCATATAAAATAGTTATCAACATGAAGCCAGCAACTATCATGAAAAAAGAGCATATATTGAGCAAGTAGCCTTCATGGTTCCTCAACATCACAAGGAAAATAGATTTTAAAAATGTAACAAAATTAACTTTATATTGTCTTTGAACATTCATCTATCATATGCAAGAACAATTGTATTAATTCTGAGTTAGCTGTGACTTAAAGCGTAGTTATTTACTTCAATTTACTGGCTTTCATTTGGTTTTAAAAAGGTGTAATTATGCTTGTATGGGAAAATAATAAACCCCAACACACCCTAATCCCTAATTCTTAAGACCTCTGACTTTATTAAGAAAAACTTGAAATTCAATATTCCAAATGTCATCTCATTTTAGAGTTATTATCTTCAATTTTTGCCTTTCAGATCTGTATGTGAGCTAAAGTGTTTAACCCTATGGAACAGAACACACACAAAAAAAGTGTACATGTTATGTTTGCTGCAAAACTGTACAGCATAATTATAATACCTCAATAGGGAATGGACAAACACTAGAAAAAAAATTCAAAGTGTAGACTCATACACTATTAGAGTAAATGATGCATAAACTTATTAAGACAGAGTTTACTTAGTGGTTCATTTTTCATATAACACTGAATCCCCATTGAATTTCTTTTATTTGTCTTTCATCATCTGTACAGTCAAAAAGCTTTCTTTAGTCCAAAGAACCTTTATATAACTAATTTTATCAAAGGAAAAAATAAACAGAATTGGAAGGCAAATTCGTGCCTCTAGCAAATAAAAGCCTTAGAAACATGGCTATGTCTACCTTCTGTCACTTTCCATAAATATCTGTATTTTTATAAATGAAAGACAGTGACTTATTTTAATCCTTTCAAAATGCCTGATAAAATATTATCAAAGTAAAACATATGGGAAGGAATGTGCTACTGTCACAATTCAGAATGAGAGTTAGCTAGAGGGTAGGCTGCACAAAGAGAGCTAATGAAGCATTAGCTTAAAAGTGAGTAGTTAAACCTGTCAGATGCTTTAAGTTCAGAAGAATTTTTACTTAATATCTTTCTAAGGCCAAAAAGTTATTTACTTTTTCAATTTGTTTCAGGTCAATCTTTTGTGTTAAAAAGAAAGTCCATAATTTAGAATCTGCCTTGCCAGAGTACAAATCTTCTGAACCTAGAAAATTACAAAAGACTTGATTGTAATTTGTGCACGGCATGCCCATTCTCTTACCAATAAAGCTTTCAGAGGCTATTTTAGTCTGTCAGGGAACCTCACTGACAGCTAACAGGCTTTAAAAAATTATTCACTTGAAAAACACTCAGGTCACTTGCAATTACTTACGCTTTTTGTGTTCCATAGCCCTTATAGTCAATAGCAGCTGAAACTCCAACCACTGTGGCAGGAAACAAGTAACCAGCAACATAATAATATTTCTTTCTTGAATATTCACTTTCAAAAACTTCAACTAGCATTAGATAGAGCTGCACACCTTCTAAACACATCCAAGCGAAAGCAGCCAAAAAGAAAAAGTGTAGAAGTCCTGCAAATATTGAGCATGCAATCTATAAAGGAAAAGAATTAAAAAACACAAAAGAGAACACGTGAATATAAACAGCTCACTCCAAAATTATAAAACAGTTAATGATGGTACTCAACCACTGTCTTTAAAATAATCATTATTTAGTGTAATGTACGTACTGCTTCTTTTAAAAATTTTTTTTTCATAAATGGAAACAAATTATAAAAACTGTCAAATATGAAAGAGTTTAATGCTTATAGGGTATATTGTCAGGTGTGTTAGAAATTTCATCACTAAAAGACATTAATTACTATTTTGATTGAAATTTTGTGCAAATAAGAAAACATATCTTAATTTCTCTTCTATAATTATCCCTTATTAAATCTGAATATTCTACTTGTAAATGACCTGTTTAAGTCTTTAGAACACTTTCTTCCAAATATATTATTACTACTTTTTCTGTAACAGAATGTTTTAAATTTGCTTTAATGACAAATACCCCAGGCTATAATTACCTAACATAATTTTCCTGTCATATGGGGAGAATTCCTAAATTCAACCCAGGGCAGGTGACTATAGGGTGAACAATTAACTAATTACTAAGTTCTGTTAATCACATTGACATCTCATGATGAATAAACTCTCAGAATATGAAGAAATGATCACTGGTCAGAATGACTATGTGAGCAAAACGAAAATTGTAAAAACAGGATTTTTTCATTTCAGTATCCCCAGCATTCCTCTGCTGAAGTTACATGTCTGAGTAACAATCCAGAAAAATGCAACTGTACCTTAATACAAGAAATAAATTAATTCATAATAATTTTACTTAATGATTGGGCTGTCTTTATTACAAATTATCCTTCAATAGTATTAACATAAGCATATGAGTGGAGTCACACTTGTTACAGTATTTTCAGAGATCCAAGGTCAATAAACTAAAGGGGTGCTTACCATGTATTTTGTCTTATCAATGCCTATTAGAAAAATAAATTCGGCAATGAAAAGGTTGATACAAAGGTTCTTGTGAATAGTATTACGGTCACTCTGTAAACCACGGAAAAAGCAGAAGGTGAAGATGCAGATAGCCAGACAAACAAGAGAAATGACAATTCCAACCCAGGTGATGACTGTAAGCAGTAATTCGTGAACTCCATCTTTGTACTGAAAATAAAAACATATGAGGAACATTAATATTCCTGCATTACATCACCCTTTTAAAGGTTAGATAGCTTTCACATGTGATAGCTCATCTTTTAATATTAAACTCTCTGACTATTCACATGTCTTCAAACAGGGCTCAATACTAAAAAGATACTTTGATCATATTAACAGTTCATTCAATATTATCTTATCAATTTTTTTTTTCGGGGGGGATCTTATCACCTTTTATATACAAAGAATGACCTATGAAGAGTGGAAGATTTTACCTAGAAAATAATGCAAAAGCCCAATTATTTCAAAATAACAATGGAAATACTACCTAGCATTTTAATGCCTTTCCAGGCTAACACTTCAGTTTTAAATTTCTCCTTGGGTTTTTACATTACGTTTATATACTGAGTCAAGTACACGACAGATCTGAGAGTTTTCATGCTATAGTTCTTAAAATAATGTTATCTTCTGGCTATCATTTTCTTTTCTTTTTTGGGGGGTGCGGGGGGGTTTCCTTGGCTGGGAATCGAACCCAGGCCGCAGCGTTGAGAGCGCTGAAGTGGCTTATCATTTTCTTAATCACAAGAAGGAATACTAAGAAATATCCCAGAAGGCATTCTGACCTTTCAAAATCTCCAGTTTTGCAGCATGCAAAATGGTTAGGAAACTTAAAGTAACAGTTGTTATGAGATTCAAACATTCAAGATGGGGACGGCAGGTTAATCGTTAGAGCTCTCTGTCTTTAGTATGACCTATTGTTCAGTCCCTGACCACCTCTGCCAAACACCTACGCAAAGGAGAAAAGCTTAGAACAAGTCTGTAAAAAACACAATTTTGAGATGAAACAATAAATATAGTGCCAAGACTTCCTAAAATATATGGACAGTATAGAAACAGTTAGAAATCCACATCACTTTGTTTGCTTTTTAGTTACGATAAGCACCCAAAGAAGGGACTATTACACAAGCTGTTCTGAATCTCTGAGGTTTTTCTCTGCTACTAATTAGAAGTACAAATACTTACTGCAATTTCCCTGTGGGCCATGAGAATTGCAAAATTGGTTAGGTGGCTGCATGCACATGTTGTGCGAGTTTTATTAGTGTCAACCAGCTTGCAGCCCTGAGTAGACCAATATCCCATCATAGTTCTTTCTGAGTAGTTCCAGAAGGAGCAGTTTGCATTGAAATAATTGTCAGGCTGGGAAATAAAATGACAAGATAAAATTAGGATTTTACACTATAAGATGGCAATAGCAATTGTTTAATATGTGTAAAAGGTAATTTAGATTAAACTTTGCATGTTTCGGACTATAAAGTTTTTCATCAGCAAAATTGTAGACTACGTTATACAAGGCAGATATCTTAACTTAAAAGGGTGTTTATAGTTCGAAACTCTGTACTCTAAATTACCAAAGACCCATTTTACACAATTACAATTTCCATCTTATGATTGTAAATACTGATGGTACATTAGAATACTTTCTTTTTCTTTTCTGACAAAATTAGAGCCAAAAACTTGTTCTGAGAAAATTCTGTAAGGATCAAGTGTTTTAAAATCCACTTTCCATTTTGGCTCATTTTTGTTCTGACACATTAGCAATGTCAAGTTCTTAAGAGTGAATCACCATAGCAGATATTAAGAAGAGAATAACCACACAAATCTTTCTTTCTTTGCCAATTCTGGAGATATACTTTGCTGTTCTATCTGTGGGAACTTACCCACTCTACTTTTAACAACAGACAAAATTTTACAGCCAATCTTCCAAATAAATGTCATTCTTTCTTTTTAATTGTCAAATTTATTGAGTGACATTGATCAGCAAAATTTACATAGGTTCCAGGTGTACAACTCTACAATACATTCGTCCACGTGTTGCATTGAGTCCTCATGTCCCAGTGTCAGCTCTCCTTCCATTACTACACATTTGATGTCCCCTCCCTGCTTCACCACCCCCTCCCCGCTTACCCTCAGGTAACCACTAAGCTATTGTCTGTCCCCATAAGTTTTTCTTCCTTTGTTACTTTCAGCTTTATAGTCCACAAGTAAGTAAAGTCATATGGTTCTTGATGTTTTCTGACTTCTTTCACTTCACATGATGATCTCAAGGTCCATCCATTATGGTCATTTATGATAACATGGATGGACCTTGAGATCATCATGTGAAGTGAATTCTTTCACTACTAACTTGCATCCTAAGGCAAAGCAGACAAATCACATCTATTCAATCGCAGATTTTTAAAAACACTAAAAAGATAAAGTCTTATCAGTTAATACTCAGTTATCCTGCTCCTAAGGTGAGAATTAATTTTCATTCTAAAACAAATTAACAGTCATTTACATTTTCCTGTTGATTACTGTATTAGCTTTCATTAAGAATACACTTAAATTCTAATAATCACGAAACCTCATTTAATTTTACGTTGACAGACTTAAATAAACTTGTGTCTCTGACCTAGTCCAACAATTGAAATTCTAATGTAAAGGTTCTTTCTTTCTTCTCTGCCATCTCCCCAATCCCCATGTCCCCATCATGTCAGTTTTGCTTTCTTTCCTCACTGGTTTTATAATCTTCCACCACTTCATTAACATACATAACTTACATCAATGTGTGGCAGGGTAAAAAGCACAGGATCTGTCAAGTATACTCGGCTGGATTCTTTATTGATTGAAACTGAAATGACATGGGAATTCACTGCAATGGTACTATTCCGACCAATAAAGTCAGCGCCCAGTTTTATGGTTGCATTTTCTGTACTAAGAAACTGTCCCAGGCTCCGGTAAATGATGAACACCAACTTTGCAAGCCCTAGGAATGCAAAAACAGTCATATGATTTTACAGGAAATATGGTTAGGGTTTAAAAAATACATTAAAATGAGAAGAAAATGAAAAAAAGTTCCTATGGAATCTATATTTAGATTGTTTCTTAAGAAATAGTAAAATATTGTTTTAAATCTGCTTTTAAATGTTAAGCTGTATTTGTTATATTAAGAGTCAAATACTCAGCATTTTAGAGCAGGTTTAACTAAACAAAAACCCCGTCAATTTTAAAAAGATTGTTCCATCTTACCGTTCCTGCTGTTCTGTTTGACAGTATTCGCAGAAAGTTGGATTGAGCTGCCTGCTCCTTTGATGCCGAGAGGAAATTTAAAGTCTTGGATCTGTCCTTCTGTACTGAGTACTGCAACTTCCAGAACTGGATAAGGAAATGGATAAAAGAGAAAGAATAAACAGGAATTCTTTAAACTACAAAGAAGCAAATGATAATTGCATGGAAACCACTGTTTCTTTTTATCTACTTAAAAACTTTATTGTTAGATTTCACCAAAATCATGAACAAACAACTAAATTACTCTAAGCAATCTTAATTCCTCTAAAAGATTCTGTATAATCATTGTAACATTTTCTTCACAGGTTTTTATCTTTTGTCAAGATCTAATTCCAGACTTTTAGCTTATGATTATGAACAGTGCATAAATGCAGAGTATGTAACTTTCAAAGTTTCATTTAAATCATTAAATTAAACTGATATTTCAAAATGATTTTTTTGGCTCTAAGTTAAAATAACTTTGCCATGACTATTACCTGTCAACAGTAAACTCAATATGAAGTATAAATTTGAATGTCTTTATTGTGTGTGTGTGTGTGTGTGTGTGTGTGTGTGTGTGTATTTCTATGTATGTGATACATTCTAGTATTTAAGATTACACAGGTCAGTTTTGCAGTAATAGATTTTCTCTAATTTCTAAAAAGAGTAAGACCGACATAGCATATTTATGAGAAAATGTCGGGCATTATATTAAAACTTCTCCTTAACTCTCACTAGTAACCTTCAATCATTACACATTTAAGTTGTGCAAAATAAGCTCTATGTGACAATTCTGGCCTGTCACCTGTTTTTGTAAACAAAGTTACATTGGAACACAACCATGCTCACTCATTTACATACTGTCTTGGTTATTTTGGTGCTACAATGCCAGTTAAATATTTGTAACTTAGACCACATGGCCTGGAATGCCTAAAAATGTGTATTATTTGGGCTTTTTCGCAAAAGTTAGTCAACCAAGAGTAACACACACTCTCAATAATTCAATAAATACAGTCCATGTATTTTTCTCTACATTTCAACCTCTCTAATGCTGCATATTCTTGCATAGCTATTTGTATACTTAGACAAACACATGTACACACACACACACACACACACACACACACACAATGAATTCACCCATTTGCCTTGTTACAAAAATGAGCTTATACTATTACCGAGTAACCCCTGGATGCTAATTTACATTTTTTATCTTTCATAACTGTGTTTTGTAAAACACATAAAAATTTTGTCATAAATATGAAATTATTACACTGGGAGATTTTTATAAGCTAAGAGACCATTTGTATGTCAGGAACCCAAAATACAAGTATATAATGAGAGTCACATAACTCCTAGAGTTCTATCAGCTGCAGAAGCTGCCTGAGATTATTTTATTGAGCCATGCTTAGAAAGACTTAAGCAGGTGGGCAGGTAACTAATTTCCTCTCCACATATCAGATTCCATGTGTGTGGGTAGCGGGTGAAGGGGAAAAGATTACAAAAATATACATCTAATAGATACCCCTTTCTCTTGTTTACACTGAAAGAGACCCAATGAAGGATTCTTAAACATGACAGAAGACAGTGTGAAAGAAGGAAATCCTATGAGTTACATGAAATGTTCCAACTATAGACATACATGTACCAAGAGTTAATTTGAATCAACAAATATTTACTTATTAGAGTTTAAAATTATGTCCATAGTAAAAAATATTAGTAATTTATTGTAATTTAAAAAAAGACATCTTAGTAGAGTATCAATAATCAACTTTATACCAATACATAAAAATAAATTAAATAAATAAATACAAAAATAGGCAAAAGGGAAAACTAACTAGAAACACAGAATTGACTAAAATATATTAAAAACCCAACAATTTATGATTATTAAAGAAAATTAATTAGTAGTTAAATATATAGATGTGAAAGTATTTAATAAATTATACATACTTTAAGTATAATACTCTGAACAAATCAAGTTTAACTCAAAAAATACAAAATTAATGCATTAGAAAATATGTTAATTGGACTCACCAATTAAGAAATTAAATAAAAATATTAACAGAAAGAATTGAACAATTTCAATACCCATTCAATATAAGAAAGCTTTACAAAATAATTGAATAAAAAGAAAATTTCTTGCTCAGATAAAGTTTGTTATCAGTTAAGGTTATCTTTCCAAACTTAGAGGAAACCAATGTGAAAAACTCTAAAAGCATTCCTTTTCAAGTAAGATGATTCCTATTACAGGTTTTACTTGGCATTGTAGTAAATGACCTAGATAATACAGTAATTTATGAAAAATAAAGGGTAGAAAGAGTAGAAGGAAAAAGCAAACACAATATTTACAGAACATATAATTAACTACACAGTAATCTTGAGGGAGGCTCTATATACTATTAGAAGTAAAGGAATTTGGGAGTTCCCTGATAGTATACTGGCTTAAGGCTTCAGCGCTGGTGCTGTCGGCACTGCGGCCTGGGTTCGATTCCCAGCCAGGGAGCTACCCACATACCAAAAAGATAAAAAAAAAAAAAAAAAGTAAAGGAATTTAGCAAAGCTGCAATCAGCAAAAAATCAACAATTAGAATATGTAATTTTAAAACAAATACTATTTATAATAAAACACATACTGTAAGTTACCTAGGAATAAACCTAATAAAAGATAAGTCAAGATATTAATGGAAAACACACAGAACTTTATTTGAAGACCTAACAACAAATGGAGAATTATATAATGGTATTATTTGGGAGAATTCAACAAGTAAATCTGTGACAGTTCTTTCAGAATCAATCTAAAACTCAGTCTAATTTAAATAAAAAATTTTAACAAGATTTTTGGTGTAACTTGACGAACTGATTTTAAAATTGACATACGGAGACATGTCAAAAGCAGCGAAGGCAACTCCTCAAGGAGCAGGGTTGAAAGAACTCATCAGATATTAATATAAATGAAACAAAACAAAAGCCAACAACGTATAACACACACTCCTAACATGTACAGAAACGATATATGACAGAGATACTGTTACAAACCACTGGGGAAAGGAATGGATTGTGCACTAAAAGTACTGAACAAATGATTATCCATAAGGAAAAGAAAATCAAATTAGTTCCTTTCCTCATGCCATAAACAAAAATAAATTTCAGGTGGATTAAAGATATAGTTGTAAAATGACAAAGTGTTATCATTTCTAAAGAAAGTAAAGATCTTTATAACTGCAAGGTAGAGAAAATTTACTTAAACAGGACACCAAAAAAGCAAATATTTCTTAAATAAACAGCAAAAGCACCAACCCTAAAAGAACAGATTAATAAGTTTACAATTATTTTGTAAAACAAAACCTACCATATACAAAGTAAAAAAGACAAAGCATAAATGAAATAAATATTTGCAAATTATATAATCCTCAAAGAAATAACATCCAGAATGTATTATTCCTAGGTAAATAGGAAAAAGGTGTGGACAACAAATTCACAGGAGAGAAAACTAAAATATCCAAGAAATGCATTAAGTAGTCAAAAAACTATAAATTAAACCAAGAATGTGATAAGTTTCAACTATTAAAATGACAAAATTTCTGTCAATAATAAAATATTAGCAAAGAGAGTGACGGAAATAATGGTTATTATAGGTGAGAATACAAACTGGTACAACAGTATTAGAAAGCAATTTAACAGTAATTAGCAAAGCTGAAGTTGGGTTGTGTTCTATCACACAAAAATTTTATTTCTAAGTACATGTATGTGCATATGTGTACAGAAAGGCACATACATATGAGCAGGAAGACATATAAAAACTTTCACTGCAGTTTTCTTTATCTACAGTAGTATTGGCAAAAAAGCGTAAGCCACTAAAATATCACTGCACAGTTAAATAATTGTGGAATATTCTTAGATAGATCAGATGAATGAGCTAAAGATGCACATTATCAACATGCACATATGTGAAAATTATAATGGTAGAGAATAACTATATAATTTCATTTACAGTGTAAAATCATTAATGTTAAAAACAAGAAAAAATTGTTAAATGTACATTACCTGTAGAAATGAAGTAAAAAAAAATAGCTTACTAATGCTAACAAATAAGTTAAGGATTATGGTTATCCTCCTTCTTGATTTGATGAAGAAGGAGGGGACCCAGGAACTTACACATTATATATAAACTATTTCTTTCCCCCCCAAATCTGAAGCAAATATGGTAAAACATTAAGATGTGGCTCAGGTGGGTGATTGGAACACAGATGTTTATGATACTCTATTTCTGTATGCTTGAAATAATGTATGCCTTTTCAATGTATTTCCTGAAAGTAAATACACTTGATGCTTAAGAGAGCCAACCAGGGTGTCACTCACAGCCAATTCCTTAAATAGGATTTTAATATATTTCTCTGTCCTTCTATTTTTCAAGTTCATCACACAGTATCTGCTGCAATGAGAGGCAAAAGGAAGGAAAGCAAGAGAGCATACAGGAAAACTATGACTTCTGCCAGAACATGGACCACAGTCTAGGCTACGTCGGCCTGAGTCGTAAAAACAACAAGGGGCAGACCGGAGATGACAGAGAGCAGGGCCAAAGCCAAGCCCCAATGGTGAAGGGGCAGGACGAAATATAAACCTTTGTTGTGAGCTGCTGTGACTTTGGGGGTTCTGTTACTGCAATAAAGTAAGCCTAAATTGATGGATGTAATCATGCTGGCTGCTAAGCCCATCGGGAAAATAAATGATAGGGAATTTTATAATGGATGGATTAGGCCGATAATACCTAAACCACCTAATCAATCATAAGATCACAAAGGAGGACAACCAAACAGTCCATGCCTCTTGAATATGATGCAAAAGGAAGTTCCTGGAGGGGAAAAAAAAGCCTTAAATCTGACCTGATCAAGCCTCTAGATCTAATTATTAGTATATATCAATCATAGTAAAATGATATCATGGGGATGAAACAAGCCAAATTCAGAATGTGGGAAATTTTACAGCAAATTATCTACTTGATTGCTTCGACAAAAATGGAAAAGTTTTTTTAAAAAAATAAAGACGTAGAGAGAAATGACTTTTAATTAAAAGCGACTCGAGCAATGTATCAAATGCACTTGTCTGTATCCTGATTAAAAACATTTAAGCATTATCAAATAAATTTAAACACATCTGTGTTATCTTTTGAACCTATTTTTGTTAATCTTTAAACTGTGACAATGATATTGTGGTTTTTTTTTAAAGTATGGTATACATATTGAAGTATTTACAGTAATAATAGTATGTTAGTATTTGCTTTGAAATGATGCAATGGTGAGAAGAGTAAGTGAAACAGGATTAGCTAGATGTCAGAGCTGAGTGAGGAAGTTTTCTTTTTATCAGAATTACAGACTTCTGCTCCTCTCAAGATATCATTAACAAAAATTTTCTAAAAAGTCATCCATAGTACATATACCCCAAAGAAGATGTGGATTGGGAATATATAATTAATCTTTATACCTTATTAATAAAAAGACAAACAATCCAACTAAAAATGGACAGATGAACAAACACTTCACAAAAAAGATAAATGAATGGCCAATAAGCACATAAAAAGATGAACAGTTATCAACAAAAGGTAATTTAACAATCATATATATGAAAAATAAAATAAAAATGAAATGCCACTAGAAACGACTAGGGTAAAATTAAAAAGATATTTGAGAAGATAATCTTAAATGTTGGTAAAAAGGTGGAATAACTGGAACTCTCACTGCTGTGAGGAGTATAAAACGCTATAATAGAACCACTTGGGAAAACAGGAGTGTTAATAAGTCAAAAAGTAGAAACAATCTAAATGTCTAACTAGTGAATAAACACACAAGTAGTGGTGTGTCCTTGTGATGGAGTACTGCTCAGCAATAAAAAGACTGAACTGCTGATGCTTGTACGAACATGGATGAATCTCAAAAACATTATTCTGCATAAAATAGCAAGAGCAAAAAATTGTACAGCATTGTATGATTCCATTCATGGAAGGTGTAGAAAAAGCAAAATTAAACTATTTTGACAGAAAACAGATCAGTGGCTGCCTGGAACTGGGGGTATGAGCAGACTGACTACAAAAGAGTATAAAGAAGCCTCTCGAGGTGATAGAAATGTTGACCGTGCTGGTGGATATATGGGTGTATATTTGTCAAAACTCATCACACTGTACACATAAAACAGCTGTTCTGACTGAATATAAATTATACTTCAAAGTTGATTTGTAAAAGCTATAACCAGATATAATTATACCATTTTTATGAGGTCATGCATAAGGGTAAACCATACAATAAAGTTAAGTTAAATTAAGGATTCAAGGAAAAATCCCTAAGGGGAAAAAAAAAAATCAAACTGTCTTAATAACCAAAAACACTATAATCACATCCTAAATTTAGATAAGAACATCAAGAGAGTGAGGACATACAAGTATAATGGGCCATTTTAGTCCTGTCTAAAAAGAGAGCAAGTCCTAGGAAAAAGGTGAATGTTTTCCTAACACTAAATCATATATAATGTTTGTCAGGAAACAGTTTATATCTCAGAAATAAAAAGACATAACTATATTTAAAATATGTACAACAATTTTCCTAGTGATAATTCTTGGATAATCAATATACACATATGGTAAGTACAACGCATTATTTTTGAGAAGTCAGTAAAATCTATACTACATTTTACAAGGATCTCCACCCACAATATTCTTTTTTAAGTTAAAAATGAAAAAAAAAAAAAAACAGTATGAAGAATAATCCTTTAGTGCTCACTTTGGCAGCACATACACTAAAATTGGAACAATACAAAGATTAGCATGGTCCCTGTGAAAAGATGACACACAAATTTGTGGCCTGATGGGAGAGTGATGAGGGACTGGGTGAAAAAGGTGAGGGAGGAAGAAATACAATTGGTAGTTACAAAATAGGCACGATAATATAAAGTACAACATAGAAAATAATACTGCAATAACTATGTATGGGGCCAGGAGCGTACTAGATTTGTAAGGGGAATCACTTCGTACATTATATAAATATCTAACTGTTATGCTGTACACCTAAAACTAATATGAAATAACATTAAATGTCAATTGTGATTGAAAATAAATATACAACTTAGTTTTTAAAGAGAGTAATTCTTTAGAACTCTGATATTAGGGACAATATATTCCTGGGCATTTAACCTTTCAGACTATGTGTCAAACTGGGATAAGAATATAAAAATATTTCAGACATATAATAGTAGTACGTCTGCATTATGTGAGACTGATGGGGGCACACACTGTCAGCCTGGCCTGTCAAATTTTCTTGCACTCTTGGGAAGAGCCTAAGAGGGGAAAATATTAGGTTTTTGGTTTTTAACACATTTCCCACTTAGAAAAAGAAGTGCAGCTCACTGTAATGTTGATTTAATTTTACATAAACACAGTCTTTGAGGCTGAAGCAAATCTGACTAGTTTTCAATGTGAAAATAAAATATAAAAACTGTTCTTGGAGTTATTTCTAAACAGAACTTGTCTCCATCTTAATGTAACAGAAATGTATATGATGACCAGTATTTAATAAATTTTTTCATGTGCAGAAATGCTGTATTTTGTGGGATTTGACATTTTCAGCTATTGAGAATTACTACATTTGTAAGTGGAAATACCGCTACTAAAAACAGAATGCTATAAATACAATGATATCATTTTTTTCCCCAAAGACTTTTGATATACCAGAGAGATGCAAAAATAATAACAGAAGCAATATTATTTCATGGCAAATTTGGGGGTGAGGTTAAGACTGTAATCCATGACTTATCTCAGGGTAAGCATGGCAGCCACAGTCACAAGTAAGTATTCTTGAGGCAAACGGGAAATGGGTTAAAACAGCCCATTAGAAGATTTAGAATACAAACTGAGGTCATAACCTGCTACTACAAGTAGCACTATCAATGATTTATCCTCTAAAATGTTCAATTCTATACTTCTTTATCCTTACAGGTACATCACTGGAAACATTTGAGAAGATCTGTTTAATTTGTATCACAGGAATTTCATTAGACTAGTAAATAATTAACCTCAAAAACAATAAGCTTAAGACAGAAAGGGGAAGCTTTATTCATTCTGTATATACTACTAAGGCTGTGGTAGAGGATCATTTTCCATTTGAGGGACTGGTCTCCCAGACCATGGCAGACCAAATTATTTTGACTCTATTTAATTTGAAGTTACTGAGTTATTTATCATTCTAAAACTTCATAATAAAAACATACAATTTTAATAATTCTTTCTTTCTAAAAATGTATTTAAAATAAACCTAAGGTTTTAAGTTAAATCCAAGTATCATAATCTGATTAATGTCTATTTCTTCTTACTTCTCTACTATTTTTAATATAAAGTTCCATGATTTTGGTAGGCACAATTAGGTGATAAGACATGGCATCCCAGACAGCAAGATTTCATTTAATTATCTGCTGCTCCAGTAAAGAGGAGGAATCTATGGTCCCTCCTGGTTTTTTTTACATTTATTCATGGGAAACTTATACTTAACTAAGGAATACTATAAAATTTCACCTGGGCTCAACCTACCTGAATAATCAACTTTAAAGAAGTTAAGCCTAAATTAATTTTATTGCACTTACTGTACTTCTTTTAAATATCATCACAAGTTAATTTCTACCTCTTGTTGCCACCATTTAAATTCTAAATTATGCTTCAAAACTGTCTGCAGCTATTATGCAATCTATGAAGCACAGATATTCTGCATTATGGAAGATGTAGTTCACTGACCATATTTTCACCTGAAGGCAGTTGTGTTTTATATAAACAGTTGGCTCAAATTCTGTTTGCCTAAAATATGTGACTGGGAGAATACATTCCAGAAAGTAATTTAAATTCATTAGGAACATATTATATCAAATGGAAAAAGCATTTGCCACAGTTCCATAGAAAGCACGTTCATTACTTAAGCAATCCATACTCAGACATTTAAGTAGTATAACACATTTTTCTTCTAATAATTTTTCAGGTGGAAAAAAACCTACATACATGAAACCAACTTTTAAAAGATACAGGGTAATTTTTGGCAATGCATTAATTTTATGAAGTGTGATCAATAATTCTTGTTTAAGAGACAAAAATAATTTGACAAGAGAAGTTTGGCACTGGGAAATAACAGATTAAGAATGGAAACATCATTCTCTTAAATATCTGTTTTCTAAATCACAATTAAACCTGACAACAGATTCACTTACCAATATTTTCTGTGGGCATTGAGACCCTAGTTGGTTCTACCAGATTGTCAGCCAGAACAAAAGCTCCTTCTTCCAATGTATCAAGTAACATTGTTGCAGTATGTGCTTGTTCAGAAGAATTCATGTGTTTCCATGATTCCAAAGCTTCAGGTCTCAGAAGGTTGTCCACTGTGTCAACAATTGCCTGCATCCATTAGAAAACTATCATTAGTTTTGACTGCCTCTAGTACCAAGGTGATTTTCAATCACTGACTAGTGACGATTCTAATTTATCTGTCATGATGATTACTCTTATTTTAAGATGGAAGAACACCTGGACAACATATATCTGGTCAACCTGTAACATATCTGACCATTTCAAAATAAGACTAACTGAAGATTAGTAGATTACTATTTGATTATAAAGAATAAGTGTAAAAAGATGGTTTGTTTCTGTTTATCTAATCATCTCAGTTGCTGAAAAGAAATACAACCAGTGTCAGTTCTTAGCCTGAGGTATTACTCTTACATGTATAGTCACTTCTACTTATAATCTCAAGACTTAAATGTTCTAAATAGAAAACACTGAAATCTCTGGAATAGCCTAATATTTATGCTTGAAGATTAAAAAACATTGTTTTTTGGAAACTGAACTGAAATACTAACCAAAATTGTACCTTAAAACACTGTCTACTTATTACCATTGGAGAAAAAAACAAGATGATTTCAAAGTTTATAAATTATCTGTGCATATCTTCACTCTTCCAATTCTCTACCCAGCTAAAAAACACTTCAGTATATACCTTAATTCATCAACAATGATTTGTTTTTAAATGAATCAAGGGAACAATCAAAATATTTAAAGTCTATACTAATAATTTAATGAAAAAAGAAAGGCAGAATAGTCTTCACAAACATCCCAGTTGTAAATCTTTATGTATGTAGGTTTCATCTATTTTATGCAAAATAACATTAAAAAAAATATAACTCTGTTGGCTAGGCAATTGAAGGCAAGCTTTTGTATTGATATTTACTGTAGCTGTATACTGACTATGGCTTAGATAGCTTAAATCACTAAGTTTATTTACTCTATCCCATTTACCTAGGCATAATGTGTCATTAAGTGCATATGTAAGTTGTTTTGATCTATTGGCAATCACACAGGAAAAAAGAACATACACTGTACAAAGAAAAACAACAAAAATTGCTAGTTTGAGCTACTGTATTAAAATAAGCAGGGGAAAAAGTTGTTTGAGGTTACTGTCAGAGTAAGATTAATTAGCTTAATCCATCTTAATATCCTCGTTCTGTCTGCCTTGTGAGCCACCATGACCTTCCTAGCAGGTGAAGATACTTTCACATGGCATTAAAGGTTTTTTTCTTTCACTAATGGGAGATAGAATAGTCAAAATGCTCACACTGATACTGCCGCAGCCATTAACTAGAATGGAACAGAAATTGGTCTGCCGAGGCCAGATTCATTAGTCACCAAAAATACAGTCTGGAGCCTCTAATCTAACTTACAAATGAATCCTCTGCCACAAAGCAGGAACCCGCTTTATTTGCATATGGCAAGTCAGCTTCTGATTTGTAATTTAAGGAGTTTTATTAGTCTTATCTGAACAGAGCAGGTCATTTGTGACATACTGAAGATGACGCTGGCCAGAAATTAAGGTCACACTGAAATTTACTATGTACACATATAACTTGCTGATGGCATGCTTTTATTAATTTGAAACACTCCTTATTTATTATCATTTGTACTTTTCTAGTGGAATCAAAATGATCGTTAGCCTAATCATATTCCTGTAGTAGTCTCTCCTTGACAAAGATAAAAAGCTATTCTTTTCCCACTGAGATATATGTCCTGGGCAACATACCAATGATTACATTTCACACATTAACGAATACCTTAAAGGTGAACTGAAATTTTCAGTATGACAAATTTTATACTTTTCTGCAGTTATTTCTTTGCCCCCCATTAAAAAGGCTAAAAAGGATCTTTCCAAATTTTACTACCTAAAAAAAGACGTTCCAACCACTTTTTCCTGTTAAGTTCTGAGACCCCACAGTGTCTATTACTAACTAGTGAGATGTCATTCTTCTTTTCTAGACCTTGCCAACCAATATTGGTGAAGACATAGCTTTTGAATAAACTCTGTTGTCCAAAAGTACAAAGTTCTTTCATTTTTGTTGTCACATGTATATGGATTAGCTCTCCAAGGTTTGATTTACTAGGGATAAGGTCCCCAGATTAGTAAGATGAGAAAGTAACTCTCTTCCCAAAAGGAACTTTTGAAATTCAGAATAAAACAAAATGTGCTGTGGTATTAATATTTTGATCTATCACACAGAACAAGCATGGCACAGTTCCAGTTAGTTGCAGCAGTTTCCTATTATTGGATATACCAGGGAGAAAAACCGGGGGAAGTGGACAGGAGTCTCAGCTAAACAGTGGCTTTCTGTTCCTATTAGCCTGAAAAAATCCAACATATAACATATATATATAGAGAGAGCTCTGTCAAATATTTATATTTCATTTCTAGTAACCCACCCTGATATCAACCTGATTCTAGAAAGGACTCCTAAAAATTTCAGGACAAAGCTTATTTTAAGAGTATATCACAGAGATAAGAAAGCAGTGACTTCTTCATGCACATACATTATGACTATACAGTCTTTGATATGATAAACTGCCAAGAATATATCATAGCTGTCATACCGGAGTTGTTTTTTTGTTTGTTTGTTTTTTTAATTCCAGAGATGACAACAGGAAACAGACTATATGATTACTTTCCAATTAAGGTGATATTTCATTAAAATTCTTATACATTTGAATGAATGGAAAAACAGCAAAAATTATAAAAATAAATTATTTGCTCATTCTGAGAGTAATATACCTGTGAAAACCAACATTTGTACAGCTGATATGGGGCACATTATATAATTATCAAAGACTGAAATACACTGGGTCATGCAGCAGGATGATAAAGCGTGGCGGGTAGCTGAAGAAGGGAGAAAGCAGGGTGAGAGCACAGGAGAGATACCTTAAGGTAAGCCCTGCATGTCTTCTCTCGTTTTTGGAGCTTTTTAGTAAAAGAAAAGAAAATCAGAGGTTAGATTTTATCTGTTCAAAATGAGGAAAGAAGAAATCCTCAAAAACTAAGTTAGTGGTCCCAAGCTCAGAGTTCATCATGTACCGTAATCCTCTGGATTTCTATGGATCTACACTGACTGACCAAATTGTGTATTTATACTTTTTAGCTGTATTTTACTGAGTATATGAATTCAAAGTATCTTGATAAAACTAGAGACAAAATATATGGTTAAGAGGGGAAAAAATGTCAATTTTTTCACCCTATAAAACTATATTGGCCATAGATTTTGGATTCATTTGAATCTCATAAACACTTTATTGTTAAAATAACTTATCAAATTTTTGTCACAGTAGGAAAAACTAGTAACACTCATACCTATACTCCTAGAGAGGGAAACTCATCCTTCTCCCTAAACCTGCCATTGAAAACAGTATTTCAGTGGCTAACATTCCTATATGCATCACAATTTTGAGAATGAAATGTACTACTTTACAAAGTATGAGAGTGTAGAACACATAATCTCTTCAAGTACAGACAATGCAGTCTAAAGTGAGAGTACTGACCACAAGAGGTGGATGAAGTTTGCCACCAACTCAGGTAAGATCTCCCTTAGGAGATTCACTTGTTTTTTTAAGCCATATTGCTCCTTTCTCAATTGTGATTCCCTCTTGGGAAATGAACCAATTTAGAAGTATCGGTTCTAAGTGTATGTCAAAGGGGCCAGAGGTTTGGCAGTCAACTGCTGGGAGAATCCAGAGCTGCCACAGAAAAATGTTCCATTGAAAGTAACAGAATTTCTACCTACCTTGTTATAACTCCGGCCAGCTGAATCCTTTTCACTAGGTTTAAGTTCCTGCAGCTGTGCATCAAGAATGTCCACCAACTGCTCCATCAATCTCACTGAAGAACTCACATCCCCAGCAAACACGGGCCCTTTGGTATGTTTAGCTAGTTCATTGGCAAGACTAGCAGCATTTTCTCCACTTCTGATCTGAAATGCCAATTTACATTATCTCAGTAAGACTGCTTGTTCTGTTTGTGGCTTCTTGTTCTTCTCCTGAGTATCTTTGTTGTGGTAAAAAATACATTGGCAAATATGTTAAAATCTGTAACTAATTGAGACCAGTAACTTTCTCTTTATTTCAGATGATTAAAGGTTCTTATATCCTCAGTGCACACGAGAAATTCTTAAGCAGTCATTTAAAAGAAAAAATAAGCCAGATAGCTTTTTTAAAAGTTTTCAGACAGCTCTCTCATTTCACTACAACTATTTTGAACTGCTATATAAAAATTTTATTTATTCCAATGATCCAGAAATTTAAAAAAAAGTCATTAGTATGATACTGAGAGTCATTATCTACTGCTTGCATTTCAGAAAGGTAGATGGGAGAGTAAAAATTAAAATGTTACTGCATACACTGTAATATTAAAGTTACTAATTTTTTAAAGCCATTTTTACTTAATCTATCATAATAATGTGATATAAACATCTGCTTGCATTCTGTGGATTCAGCTGCAAACATAACAATATTTGATTTATTAGGCCAATGCACTATTTGTCTTACAAACATCAAAAGAAACAGAACTAAATATGAATGAAATTAAGCAAGTATGCACTCATTAAAAAGCTTAACATAGAAAACAGCATGCCGCAAAACATATGTAACTTTGAATAGTTTACAGACAAAACTGCATAATTTTTTACTTTTGTACTGAACAAAGAGCAATGAAGCTGGTTTTAACATACAAAGCTTAATTATGTTAGAAGATAAGGCCCTTAATCACCAATGTGCATCATATTAAAAGGTTCCAACCAACCTTCTGAGCCAGCTGATTTACCCAGTGTGAGGTGCAGTTGCTAAGATCAGGGCCCTTAGGGTTCCATGTTCCAGTGGAAGCCATGCAGAGATACGAGGCAGTTCCTACAACAGAGGTAGGAAATAACAGTGAAATTGAAATCATTTTTCTGCACACATTCGGGAAATCAGCTATGATGATCCCACCCTGTGTGTTAAATTTTGAATTAACACTAATGGAAGTAGTTGACAATAACTGACAAAAAGTAGGATAAAATACAGATTATAAACAGTAAATATAAAGACATTTTCTATGAAATATTAGACATTTACGGCAAACAAACAAAAAGCCCTTGATTTTCCTAGTCCTCATCCAAAATGATACTTGTAATAAGAAAGGCAGCTGTAAGGAAGGAAGCCTCAGTAGCTTGTGGGCAAAAATTTCAGGCTTGACCTAGGTCTTTAGGAGGGAGAGGTCATTCAGGACCTGACCTTAAATGATTTTTACATTTTAAAAGCCGTCAGGTTGTCTACAGATGCTATATTCCCAAAGTAACAAAAATAACAAAGTTAGCTGTTGTATTATATCTCCTTCCTCAAATAAAATCACTTCAGTGTAATTCAGAATCTACTTAAACTAGAATTTAAGATGCATGTATAGTATTTTACAGGAAATACCTCTTGTTCCCTTGGGACATGGTCGTTCGACCATATTTCCCCTTTGTGTCTGAGGCCACTTTATCCCCCTCGCTTCTAATGCTTCGCAGAATCTCTCTGGCAGGGGAAAAATATTTGTTACAGGAGGAATTTTGGTTGTAGAAACTGCTGGAGGTGGTTTTGTCCCTTTGCTTCCTTCCTGTGATCCAGTTACAATTGTGCTCATGGGGCCTTTCTGTGAAGTAGTGCTCGTGGTTGGAACTGTGGTTTTGAGCGGCTCAGCTGAAGAAGTTATTGTCACAGCTGTGGTAGGCACTATGGAAAAAAGATGAGTGTGTTAATCTCAAACACACACTTGTGCTCACATAAAGGACACCTGTGAACATGTGCATGCACACACACACACAAGACCCCACCCACCCAACTACCTGAACACCAACAAAATGAGCATTACTGAGAACATCAGTAGCGGAAGAATAAATCTCTTCATTTATTCCAATTTATTCATATCACTGGCTAAATGATCGCAGTTTAGGCTTTACTACACTTGATCTTAGCCAAAAGGCCGAGAAGCGATAGGCTTTACTATAGATTTGGCCGTATGACTTTAAAATTGTGTTAGGTTTACTTCTCAATGAAATATTTAATAATACAGTTTAAGTATAACTTCATCATGCACCTAATAGGAAATAAAAGGCAGTTTTATATAAAGTTTCAATGTACATACCAAATGCATTATGTCACTACTAAATAACTTAGATTCTTTCCTTGTATCAATTCATGCTCAATAAACAATCAAATTCAAAGTATCAACAAAGGTATGACAATTACATATAATTAGGACAATAGAAAATTTAAAGTCACCCACTCTTTAAAGTCACATCTTGCAGAAAAATAAATACTGTGACATCTTTCCACCCAGCAGCCATTCTTGCTTGAGAGATTTTTGAGCATGCCTGATTAGATCCAAACAGAAGATAAGCTTGGCACGCTTGTGCTGTTCTAGTAAGGAAACATCTTTACTTTTGAAAACAGGTATGAAAAGGCAACTAGTTTTGGTCAGAGGTTCTAATACAATCTCTTATCAAGAAAACAGGTCAGATCAAATCATGCCTAACTTGAAACCAACCCTATACATTTTACAAACCCTTAAAGAGAGTATTAAAGGAATTATGGTTACGCATTTAAAAGTAGAAATTTTAAAAAAGTGTTTTAAGAGGTTAAAAAAATTAATGGAGCTTAAAGTTTTCTTCATTAATTACCATTTAATTTGTTTAAACCAGTGGTTCTTAACCGCGAATTTGCGGACCAGGTGCGCCAGAAATTTCCATAAAATAGTTTAAATCACACTGAAGTAAATTTACTGTTCTCTTATAAATACATCTTGAGAATAAGAAAATATTTCACGGACTGGCAGAAAAATTTCTGGTGGACCCAGTCTACAGGGTGGCAGCTGAAAATCACTGGTTTAAACAACAAAACTTTTGCCTGCAAAACTTTAATACTATCATTTGAAATCTATTAAGTGATCACACGAAAGTTTTATGAACATTTATAGATACTGGCTCTTAAAATCTTATACATATGATGCCTTAAATTTAAATTGAGTACAGCAAATTAAAAACATTTTTCCCAAATAATCTTTAAAAAGTTAACTTATTTTATGCTTGTTCTATACCTAAGAAACAAGCTACAACATTAAAACTTATTAGAAAACAAGTTCCAATTATTACCACATTTAATATTTTAAGCTGTGGTCCATAAACAGTTGTTTACACAATTTTGACAGTATTGACAGAGTATGGGAAATTTATTAGAAAAACTTGTTTCTACATCTTTCATAGTAACAAACTTCTTTACGTACATTACATACTTTCTACACCTTTTTTCATTGTATAGCCAGAGAAACTTCTTAAGCATATGTTTTATTTCCAGGGCATAATTTATTGATCATATGAGAGATGTGTGTGTACATTAGTCAAACATCATGCCAAGCCAGCTGCTGTTGAAACCTATTCAAACCCGTCTATCTTTTTCTGTAAAGCACTTGCCTGACATCTTGTTAAACCTCTGTAATTTTCTTTTGATTACAATGCAGCTAGGCTTTCAGGGCTTTCTCAATTAACATTTGTCCAAAGCATCACAATCTTTTGCAGAAGTGTCAAATGACTGCTGCGGAATCTGATTTTAAAGGGGAGTGGAGAATTGAAACAAAAAGGGGTAGGGCAGAGCAAAGTGGTTTAGAGCTACTCCATCTTATGTATCCCATGACACTGTCCTAATTGGTACATACTTAATCCTTGAAGTACATATTAACACTATTGCAAGTTGTGATCTGCCAGTTAAGCATCAGTAAAGATTCACAATAACTGAGCGAAGGCAGGGAATAAAACAACCTCTATTAAATGCATAAAACTGAATGCAACATTCTACAGACTGTTTCCATGAGTCTTTTGATCATTTTCATACTCTTTCGCCTCTGTTCATCAAAAGAAGTTTAAAGGGAATCAACACATTCTTCAAAAGGCAAATCAATAAAATATTGGGTTATCATGAAAATAAACATGAAAGTAAATTTCAAGTGGCAAAATTAAACTTTTTTTGGAGAACAATTAGAATTTCCAGTATTTTGCAAGGACAAAGTTTAGCAACTTTGGGAGTTCCCTGGTGGTGTAGTGCCTTAAGGCTTCCGCACTGGCACTGTCAACGCTGAGGCCCTGGGTTCGATTCCCAGCCAGGGAACTACCCACATACTACAAAAACAAAACAAAACAAAAAAACAAAACAAAGTTTAGCAATTTCAAGGAAAGCTATTTTCTCTAAGGTTGAAGCTAAAAATGCTGAGGTATTCCTAAAAATTAGTATTTCTTTCCATAGCTGAAGACAGGGCATCTGATAATGATAGTAACTTAACACTTATTCAGCATTTATGTACCAGATACTGTGCTAATGATATGCTAGCTGCCACTCAAAAAACATCAGATCATCTTCTTTAATCCTTACCACAACCCCATAAAGTGGACACTATGATTATTAATATCTTCCTTTTACAGAAGAGGAAACTGAGCCATAGAGAATGTTGAGTAATTTGTTCAAAGTCACTTGTCCATACTCTTCAATGCTATGATCTTATTCATAGACTCTGGAAAAGTATGGCATCCCACAAAGCAATCTGCCCTGATTTTGGAGCATTTAACTGACACTATGTTCTGTATAAATCTCTAAAAGAATAGGTGGGGGAAGATAGTACAAGATACTGGAGCAATAAACAACAGTTTCATTCTGAAACTTATATGGCAAAGGTTTAAAACACTAGAATATTTTATAAATGGTAATAGAAAATATGGCAACTCACAATAGAATTATATTTCAAATCCAAATTCTACTTTACAGAGCTCTCTACTCCAATGATCAGGATGCTGTATCAAACACCTAGATTAATTCATTCAGAGACCTAGAAATGGGCTAAAAAAACAATGTCGAAAAACATAATACAGGATGGTTCATTTACTCTGGTAGTTTCTAAGCACTTGCTATTTATTACTCGATGTTTCCTGCGTGAAAATATTTAAGAACAATATCCATTTATTCTAAGGGCCAGGTCCAAGAACTCATCCGTTATTCACTGAATGAACTCCAGCTTGAATTAAGACTGTAGCCTGGTAAGGCAAAACTGTGTATTCACTAAATTTACCCTTATTTAATGTTTAAAAATACTGGTCATTTTTATTGAGAACATTTATTATCAGTGGGAAGATGTTTCAAGAAACTTGTACTCTATGCTAACGACTTCCTAAAAAAATGAACCTAACTGGCTCTCTTGATAAAAATTTTCGTTTATATGTGTCGTACTTCATAATTAGAGTAATTATTCAGGAGCTGTCAAAACCCAAGACACAACATTTTTTCATTATTTTTCGAGTTATCAAATTTGCAGACAGAAAAAGTAAATAGTATAAAGAAATTCAGATTAAGAAACAGAGAAGAATTAAAATAAAACTGACACAGGTTTTTCCTAAGCCCACTTTAGAGAGGAAGAAGGTGAAAGGAAAAATGGACCTAATTTAGGGGAATGGAGCAAATGAATTATGCAGAGATCACAAAAAGCTAGAAATTCAAAGAAAAAAAGAAAGATTTATTTGAAAACTATGATCAAGGCAAAGAAATAAATACACTTATTCTGTCAGAAATAAAAAGGCTTGTATTTATAGATGGGAAAAAATATTAAAATTAATACACGATGAAGCAGTCCACAAAGGAAAAATGCAAGGAATGTATGATTTTACAGTAATGTAAGCCTTGGCGACCCCAGTACACAACTGTTTGTGAATTTCAGCCAAACCAGTCAATCACTGCTTTGTATGACAGGCAAAGAGAAGTGATCTCTAACTGCTGTCTCAACAGTTTCTTGGATCTTACTTCCGAAAGATGACAGTGGCTTACTGGTTTGACCTAAATTTAAGGGCCAGAATAATTCTGCAAGGCCCCATCTAGATAACAACATCTTGAATGAGAGAGACAGGAGTCTCTATAAAGGAATAGAAGATAAATTATAAGGAGAGAATGAAATAATATGATTCAAACAGCAGCAAGAAAAATGTAGGTCAGATAAAAGTTTTTACCACTAAGGGTTTAATAAAGGGTAATATGCATTTTCACTTTCTGGGAATATTTAAGAATGGGTAACTTCGGGGAAACCATTAAAACAAAACAAAACAAAACAAAACAAAACAAGAATGGCTAAGTATTTTGGATAACAAAACACAGCTGTAGGAACAAAAGTTTTATATATATACATATATGAAGTTTCTCATTTTCAAAAGCTGGTAACCGCTCTTTCCAAAAAGCATCTAAATTATCAAAAACTGTTTCATCTGAAATGGAACAAATTATATACTAGAATATAAGCCACATGTAGAAAATGACATTATTACTTATCTTGTAAATAATTAAGAACTTTCGTGACAAGCGGATGGGGCAATGATTCTTTGTTGAACTGAATCTGTACTCAACTTTATTTACAATCTTTCAGTTGGTACATGATTATAAATTTGCATTTTTTAAAGTATTTTTTTCTTTTCTATGGAGAGGAAGATTTACTACCACCTAAAACAAATGTAACAGCTCTGAAGTTAATATAGGTTACAAAAAAGGTGAACACAATTAACAATACAAATTTTGACAATTCCTGACCTGTGCCTTTTACAAACCTATAGGATAAAGGAGAAGTGTGATAATAGCTTTTAGAACAACAACTGAGATACAGGAAACATCCCAAATTACTGATCTGAAGAGAAACAAGATATGTCTAAATTTGAAAATAAATTATTCTAAAACACTATTGGTAAAGATTTTTATGCCTTAAAAGAAGTTTTAATTGTTGAAAATTTACCAATAGGACATTACTGCTACAAGTTTAAGCCAAAAATCTTAAGACATACATGAATTAGAGAAAAAGGTGCCTTGCAATAAGTCACTGTCATTCTTGCTCTTATTTTATGAACAAAAATCACATATTTTGGTATTCTATGCTCAAATTAAAAATTCAACAAAAGGATCTACTGTTGAGGTTCTGACCCATGACAATATTTAGAATTTAGTAATAGTATATTGCAAAATATGTGTGGGTACAAGTAGTGTGTGGCTTTGTACTGCTTTAATGGAAGAAAAAAATATTAATTTTTGTCCCACCTTGTTGAAGATATTGATTTAATCACTCTAAAAACATTCTGCGGGAGTTCCCTGCTGGTGTAGTGGCTTAAGGCTTCGGCCCTGGCGCTGTCAGCGCTGCGGCCTGGGTTCGATTCCCAGCCAGGGAGCTACCCACATACCAAAAAGCAAAAAAAAAAAAAAAAAAAAAAAACATTCTGGTTTCTAGAATTCTGAAGTAACTCAATCAAGACGGGAATTCCAATTAACTCAGTAAATTGAAATATTAATTCATATCCTTAAAACACAAATATTATTGTCCAAAGAGAAAAGACTTGTAATTAGTGCAAGTTTTATAATAGTAGGTTATTTTCTTTATCATAAATGAGTCATTCTAGTTTTGATGAAATATTAATTTAATTTACCCTGAAAAATTGTCGCCCACAGAAATAAATTCACTTAATGAACTAAAATATATTTCCAAAGATTTAGCATTACTTCCTACAGTGATGATTCCCTATAATGTCACTTAAAGAGAACAAATAAAAAAATGCTAGGAGATCCATCCATCTTCATAAATCATCATTTGGAATCATTTAATGTTTACAACACAGGTTACAGTTCAGATATATTTACTAATTTATCAGGAAGTAAAAAATGTGTATTTTACATGATGATGTAGGAAGATGTTGGAAGACTCCCTCTCCTGCCCAGAGAGTAGATGCCCAAACTTCAAAACACTTAAGGCCTAGCATAGTTCATCAAGCCTAGCAATTCTCCTGAGACTTCCTAACATGTATTTCCCTTAACCACTGGCGCCAAGAAGTTAAAAGGTCTGCACATAGATTGTAATCAATTCATAAGTCAGTTAGAAAAAAAAAGCTAGCAGGTTTGTAGCTGGTATTACATTTTTAGCAATGAACAGCTAAATGACAAACGATACAATTTTTTGAAGCCAACATTTAAGTGAAGAAACACAGAAAAAGAAAATGGAGTAAAATAAGGCTAAAATATACACACTATGTGACAATAACAAATGTTACATTATTCCTTGTACTTTAATAATTAAAAGGAGAAGAAAAAAACAGGAAAAAACATTAAAGAAGTTTTTTATAATTAAGCTGTTCACAAAAGACGTATGCGTTAAGCAGGATCTTACCTTGGGCAGGATCAGGTGGACCAAACTCCAGAGAATACCGTAAAATGAAGTTGTTGTTCCACACGTAGAGCTGGTTATCTCTAGGGTTGTAATCCACTGCAGCAATGTACTGGTACTGGTTGGGGAAGGGAACATCCACATACTCTCCTCGGTTTAGCCGGGTATTGTAAATGTAATCAATCGCATTCTTGCCGGTTTCACTCTCATTATCTTGATAAACTGATCTGACCACATAGAGAACTCCACAGATCATAAAAGCATTTGATGCAGCACGTTTGTCATATATAGTCTCCCACGTTGCTTCAAATCGAAGAGTATATGGATTCAGTTGGCTAATAACTATCATTCCATTGTTCTGTTCAGTGGCATAAATGACCCATAAGCCATTTTCATCAACTGCTAGGTCGATATCAGTCTTTCCTCCCCATCTATATGGCGAGGTATCATGATAGTTGGCATAGTTAATAATGGCCTCTCCACTCTTAATTCTAGTCCTCAAGTCAAATTTCACAATATTCCTCGTTCTTTCTTTGTTAAAGAAGACAGCACCGTCATATACCACAAATCCAGTACCATCTACTCGATTTGGAAGTTTATATGTTGTTGTTTGGCGACTGTTTTGGAAATCTTCTAAAGAAGCATACTCTATTAAAGTATCGGTACGATAGGGAGTCCAGGGCATGAAATAAATTTTATCTGCAGCCTGAAGAGGATCCTTGCACCAAGCACCTGCCTTTTGTTCAGCTTCATATATACATGGTGAGTCCACTATTGCTTTCAAGGTTCCAGGGCACACAAAAACTAAGTCACAGAGAAAAGACAAGAATTAAGCCAAGTTAAAAAAAATTACACAGGTAAACCCAAGATTAAATAGTCATAAGTCAAAAGAGAAAAATTCATTTTATTAACATTCAATTTTATCAAAATTTATACTTAATACAAGTGCTACACTTCTTTCTCCAAGTTATCATAATCAATGTACCAGCATACAAAGTGGCTGGGGTTTATTTTCACAAATATAAACTTAAGTTTAAGATCATTTATAACTGAGCTGAGAATTTACATTTTAGCTGTGTGTTTTTTTCTTATAATTTGGTAATGTATGCTTTAAAACAGCAGTGTCCAACCTTTCGGCTTCCTTCGGCCACATCGGAAGAAGAATTGTCTTGGGCCACACATAAAATACACTAACACTAACAATAGCTGATGAGCTAAAAAAAAGGTTACAAAAAACCTCATAATGTTTTAAGAATTTGTGTTGGGTTGCATTCAAAGCTATCCTGGGCCACAGGTTAGACATGCCTGCTTTAAAACTTTGAGCTTTGTTCATGACAGTGCATGACTTTATTTACTCCAAACTTTGTACCCTCCCTTCCAAGATCCACATATGAGCCCCCAAAAGCAAAACACTAAAAGAAAGCAAATAAAATAAACAAACAAAAACCCCAATATGAAGGCTTATTCAAGAACGTTTACAGAAGTTAGACTGAAAACAAAGGAGCTACAATTGAAGAAACAAATATTTGAAAAATGCAATTAGGAACAGAGAAAAGTAAATATAAGGAAAGCAGTGATGAAACGACCACGAGACCCTGTAACCATGGCATGCTATGGAGAGGGTTCTGGAAACCAGGCAAGATGACACTCTAATAATAAAATATCCAAGGGTATCAGAAAAAGAGATAAAGCATGAAAAAGAAACAGAGAAAGGACAGTTCCCCCTCGCCGACTTCAGAATTTGTATCCCATTACCAGACTTGGCAGTCATATAATTTCATTGTAAACAGTCGACTTCTTTATGAGGTGCAATAATGAGACCTGCTGATTATTTTAATGTCAAGAGTGTTGTGGGGAAGGGAAGGGAGGAGGTAACATCCATAAGGCACATAACAGGGAGCTGGGGTTCAGACTGTATACGTTATTTACCTTTTTGCTCCACTTCTATTTTAAGCATCGGAAGAAAAATAAAAAGAGTGCAAGGAAAAAAGAAAAAAGATTAAAATAAATTGACTATTAGTCTAAGACTGAATTCGTAATAGATGCTAAATATAGGAAGAATAAGAGTGCTACTACTTTGGATAAAGAGAAACACACAACAGGAAAACCTAGCAGGAGAAAGATTCTAAAGTTACATAAAAGAACATGGATCAATCATTTTAGTAGATTAAGGAGGCAATACAAATATGTTGGCATGTTGCTTCACTTAGTGTACCTAAATAAATAATGAAATTCTTCACTAATGCATGGTATTTACATACTCTTGCCTTTCCAAAGTCACTTGGCATTCATTCAAGTTTTACTTTTATATATGCACGATATACACACAAATCATAGGTGTATCATCCCCATTTATCATGTGAGCTAATTATTAAAGTGACTAAAGTTAGGTTAAGCATAACCAACAACAAAATATATTTATAAAAATGGCAACTCAATTTTAGAGCTCTGGTCAAACTTAATGAATACTGATATGGCTACATCTTGACATTTTTTTCAAAGATATTTATATAAGCAGAAATTCATAATTAAGCATTTCAATCTCTGTTTCAATTATTTTCCTATTATTTTCTATTTCTAGAAATAAATGCATCTTAACGATAAAGAAACAATGCCTCCTATCCAGGAACATACAAATCTCCCCCACCTACCCCAATAGAGATTTTGAAGGGTGGGAGAAGGTAGTGCCTTTCTTCCCAACTAATAATTAGTAAATTAACTTATTTAGGTTTATAGATATTTTATATCATAAAATTCTTATTAAATTCTCTATGTTACATATCTCAAACTTGTAATACTAAAACTATTTTTTAAAAAAAGTAAGCAAAATACATACAAGGAAAAAGCAAGCACAGTAGGCAAGGAGAAAAAGGAAGAAAGAATTATGGTTAGCTTTTTTTGACATTGTCTATCATTATCACTTTACACAGAAAGCAAGCTAGCATGCAACAACAATCATACCAAGCATTCAAAGCAAATATCTTGACTCCACAGACCCCATAAAAGGTAAATGCTTTTATAAAACAAACCTGATTAGTAGGGTTACATGTGAAACAAAATCCTCCCTCCAAGAAGTTTAAAGAAATGAATTATGCAGTTAGGAACAATGCTATATGAGATTCTTGTTGGTAAATAGTATCTAGTAATTACAAACCATAAAATACTATTTTATATTGTACATAAGCTTTGAAGTATGTTGCCTGAATTTCATAAAGTGACCAGATTAATGTCTGTGCTTCTCTTTCTTCCCTTATTAAAATGCATTAGGGTGTGCTGATACTGTATCTCTAAACTGATTACTCAAGATACTGTAGTTGAACATTTCATTAAGATGTCTTCGCTTGATTAATTTTTAAAAATTATAATAATTCATCAAGATTAAATGCTGACCTCTTGAAATATGTAAGAGTGAAACATGTAACACAAATATTTTTGCCACAGGAATAGCATATAACCTTCTACGTTAAGCTACAACCACCTCCCCCACCCAACTGTTTTTTACACGACTTTCAGGAAACATACTTGCTCTTAATGTGTAATTCTGACTGCATTGGTAAAAAGAAGAAATTCAGTGTTACTGACATGAAACAATTCTTTTTTATAAACCACTAGTCCTAAAATTACTCCTCAGTGAAGAGCAATATTATACCTGCTTAGAATCAATATTGGAAGGGCGTGGTGGGAAAATGAGGATAAGAGAAATTGTTAGTGGTCTGACTGCTCAGACTATATTTACATACAGCTATATTCTTCATTTTTAGGAAAGGATGATTTTACTGAAATAAATTAATTAAATGTAAAAGATGGGAATAACACACTAAAATATGTTCTGTACTTAAAATAGAACTTAAAACAAGTTCAATAAAGGATGTAAAAAGTCTATTTTGTTTTCCAGTAATTAAAAATGGCAGGGCTTTATTATTTGATTAGCTAAAATGACAGTGCAGTTACTGAGCAATATTACATAGGGATGGATTGTCTTTAGTGATTTAACTCATATACTTACATTAAAAAATAAATTGTATATAATTTATAATTCTGATAAAAAAATGAGTATACTCAAATGTAAAGATAAAAAATAATCAAATAAAACTTTGATGGTTAATGACTCAAATAAGATATGGAGATTTAAAACAAATTTCCTTATACTATGATTTTTATGAAAACCCAAAGAATAGGTATCTGTCAAAATAGTCAAAGTTCTATCAACCCTGAATATGAAATTACAACAAATTTAAAAAATTAGCATTCTTCATCACATGCCACATATATACTACAACATGTCTTAAGAGACTGTATGAATTAATTCATAACATTATGTTTACTATTCTATAGACCAAACAAACATAAAAACATGACCCGCTAACATCAGTGGAAGACTACAAAGATACGCAAGACAAATTGACCCAAACAAACTAAAGTCTATATACTCTGTACCTTAAGTGACACACTATTTCATTTTGAGTAATCGCAAGTTTACTCATTAACAATGATCTAATCATTTAGTGATGGTTTTTTTTATCAAATAAAACTTGCTGCTAAAATTATGATATAATTTTTATAATTTAATGATAATTTGAAATAAGGTATAATACAAAGATCAAAACCAATTCCTGCCTGTAGGATATAAATTTCCAATCTGATTATTCTCTTTATCCTATAATGAGTTCTTTTAAACATGTACATTCTTTTAAACCCATACATATGAATTTTTAAACACATACCTTCAGTTACTAACACACTTGTTAATGATAAAGAATGCCTGTGTACATATATTTCTGACACAGACAATATTTAAGTATAAATCTCAGATATAATACATGTGCCTGTCTATAAACAAAGTAAAACAAACAGCATTTCTACTGGACTGTTGAGTAAATTCATTATGAAATTTTCAGAAATCATGGAAAACAACTGAAATTTCTTTTAAAAAGGAGGAAACAGTTTGGCATGTACCAGCTCCAGAGAATCTGCTTTTTGGACAGAAACTAACATAAAGCAAGACTAAGGGATGCATAATAAATATTACCTGATGGTGACAATTTTTATTAATTAAGTATAGTATAAAATGAGTATGTATATATTACAAGTACAGAAACACTATTAAAACAAGGGGCAAGTGAAAGCTATAAGCTTAAAATAAAAGCAAGTGTAAGGGATGGGTATAAGGGCCAGAACCACAGAGACACAAAAGAAGAAAAAGGGCGGGAACAAGATAAGAAAATACACAGTCTCACGTAAGATCAGAACAATCTAAAAAAATCCTTTGTATCATATTTTAATATTAGTAAAACTTATGCAATTGATAGTGTGTCACTACTGTACGGTATACAGAAATTACAATTACTTTAATTCTTTAGCAAGGAGTAGTTGTAAAAAGCCATAGACTTATTTCTGTCTTGTGCAAGCATCTAGAAAGATAACAGCAAATTAATTCCTGGGGTATTTTGTTTTGTTTTTTGTTTGTTTTTTTTCTTATGGACAAAAACTAAAAAGAACAAATACTTCTCTGAGTATAGCTAAATGCAAGTTTAGTGCACAATGTACAAATACTTCTGGAGAACTGAAAAAGCAAAATTTTGAAAGTTAGATGTTCCAGAAGACATCCACATTTTCCTTTCTTAAACAACACAAGAAAGAACTTAAGAGTCTGAAAATAACACTGTTCTTGGTCTATAGACTACGTTACAGGAACAGGCTCCAGAAAGACACAATTCTTGGCAGCTCTGACTGATTCCACTGTTTGGGAATGGATGCTGTATTCCTTTTCTAATTTGAGGACAGAAACCATGCTAAATTCAAGTGAAAGTGACTTTAACGGAACAAAATTTTGGTTAGCTCAAAAAAATACAATGTTCCTGTAGTGGCACAGGAGAATGATTATGTAAGCCCCCAACACTACACACAGGGGAAATGACATAAAGGTCAGTGCGCTCAGTAGGCTTCCAATCCTACAAAAGGTATAGAAAATACTGAAAACATAAAAAGCATCCATTTCACAGTAACACGGAACACAGAGCAGGAATGAAAAGAAAAGATCATCTGTGTTTGGCCTTTAACTGATACCCCACAAAAAGCCAATTTATCAAAACTGTGGGCAGAAAATAGAGTCAGTGCCTTCACGAGATGGGTAAGAATGTATTACTACCATATGGACACAGTGTATCTATCAGAATTTGGGCCTTTGGTTTAGAAATACGGATGGTTTGGACATATGAATCCATCCAAACTAGTGATCAGGTGTGTGAGGTTCTGGAAAAGCAATTGGATTATTTAGTTTTAATCTAATATTTTCTTTTAGGAGGAAAGTATACAAAAACTATCTCAAATCAATAAAATTGCTGTTAAAGAGCTTTTAATTCAAATGCCTATGAATATAAGATGACATGACATTTTTTTCCAATTTAAAAAGTAAAAATAGACAAAAACACTATCAAACAACCAGCTTATGAAAATTAGGGAATATACTAAAACTTGTGTATACTGGAAGTGTAACATACAATTGAGAACAGGAGGAAAACTACACAGTATTAGAACATCAGCTGAAGCCTACTTATGAAATTTCCAATTGAATTTTAAATATGCCCCTATAGGGTTTTACTAAATAAAAAAATGTATACTCCAGATTAAAAATAGAAATGTGGACAAGGTTTTATTGTATCTACTTCATTTAGTGCTAGGGTTTCATCACTGAATCTGGTAAAGGAAGGACAAAGGAACGACAACAAAAAAAAGCACTTGCCTCAGTTTCTACAGTAGTAACTTTTACCAGGAACTAAAGTTACCACAACAGCAGGTATTCATTCAAGTAGCTCATGATTAAAACCTAAGTCAATTCCTTCTTTACAAAACTGTGAGCCAAACCAATTTGTCAGCAACTGGTATTGGGCAAAAGTACAGATTTCTATCTGCCCTATTGAATAGCTATTCAAGTCTGTTTTCTGGAAAAACACTAGCCTTAAAAGCCAAACACTTAAGAACACAGACAGACACTTGGCCAGCATCACATTATGGCTTCCTTCCACACTTCATGAAGCTAATTGCAGGCCCAAGTCTGTTAGTGCTCTGCATGCATAATGGTTTGTAGGCCATAAACATATGCTTCTTTCACATGTGTAATCTTTCAGCATCAACGAAGAGTGCTGGAGAAAGTGAAAAATATAAATTCCATACTTACTATAAGGGACACATTCATACTGGACTTCAAGATATTTGTATGTTCCAGGACATGGATCAGGAAATACATCTGACCCAGTAACTACTATACACTGTGTTCGATTGTTGCACCTGGAAAACAAGACAAATCAAACTTGTGTGACAAAATAATTTATTTGTATATTTTTACTAAGAAATGTAATAGAGAACTGATTCATTTTCCCCCTCAAGCAACTAGTACCATAGAACCAAAAATTCAACTGATACTATGTTGCTCTTCATTATTTAAAAGTTACTGAAGTCATATTTTCTTTGTTATAATAGTTCTGTATCATGGATCACACTAATTGAAAATAACTAACAGTTTTCTATTATTCTACTATGCTTTTAAATTAATTTTTAAAATATTCAACATGTACTGAAAAAAGAAAACTTACCAGGATATTCACCATACGTACGAATTAAAATTATAGTAAAAATGGTACTACAATTAAACAGAAGCATAGAATCATAAACTGAATAGCTAGGAAATAAGTTTTGACAACATATTAAAACAAAGGAGGAGCTAGAATTTTAAGTTTATCCTTTAAATCCTGTGTTTTGTTAAGATTTCTATCACAGGCACTTTCCACGCTCTGGAATATCAGATACCAAGCTTACTGATCACACCTTCCATGCTCTGACCTGCATAAGTGGTAGAATGCACTTTAAGCGTTTAAAAACAGTGTCTGGCACATACTGTCCAAGCATTGTTGTTACTCATGCTATTTCACAGATCAATGTGCTCACACTATTACTGTGATATGACTATGAACCTTGGTTCTTCTAAATTAGTACTCCCTCAAATACAACATTAAAAAGAATGTCACTAACCTGATGCCTAGAATGTCTTATGTATTACTATTAAAAGTATTTTCAGATTTTTGTGTTTTCATTAAATTATCAAGATTAGAATTAAGTTAGAATTCCAAGCAAGATGAGATTTTTAAGTTCTGTGAATTTATCCAAATAATTTTTTGCAAGTTTTGTAAAGGCAAAAACTATCCTTTATAATGTGACTTGATTACAATCCAATGGAATGTAATATCTGAAACTTTTTATTGTATTTATAATATGTTCACATTTACAATATATTTATATCATATAGGATATAAATTATAATATGGCAAAGCAAGCAGAATAAGCGCATTATAACAAAATTTATTTAACAATCTGAGCATCACACATTCTACAGTGCATAGAGTAACTGGTATATAATGGTAAATAGAGAATAAAAAAGATAGCCCAGTTTTGTTTTTTAGCACAGTGACTAACTAAAGAACAGTGGAAGGAGAACTGTTTTAAAGCAGGGTAGATGTGTTAAGTTAGGCACATTGGAGCCATTCTAACTCAAACTAGGTTGAGTCTTCCTTGAAGAGCAGCAAGACCTGAAGACTTACTTCTACAGACTTAAAAAGGCAAATTTTATACATCCAATATAATAAATATCAAAGAAAAGACTTAAATATTAAATATATTATAACTCATATTGCTTGTGCAAATACTAAACTATTAAGTTTTATCATAATTATAATAAAGTATGTTGCATTTTAAAAAAACACACCACACACAATCATTTTCAAGAGAATGTATAATATAAACAGTGTCCTATCGTATTTTTATGCAACATCATGTTTTACTTTCATTTTTCTGTATTTCTCTTAAATCAGTTCAATCACTTGAGGACACTTGCCAAAGGTTCTCAATTTTGTGTGAATGCATTATTTTAACATGAATAACAGAACCAATTTTATATCCTGAAATTTTAAACAGTAGATGGACTTAACAATTTCCCAATAGGTCAATATCTAATGTTTCAACTCATGTTTCATTTTCTTCATGTTAAATTTTATAGCAGGCATGTCTAATCTGCTGTCCAGAATGGTTTTGAATGCAACCCAAAACAAATTCTTAAAACATCATGAGAATTTTTGCGACCATTTTCTTTTGCTCATCAGCTATTGTTAATGTTAGTGTATTTCATGTGTGGACCAAGACAATTCTTCCAATGTTGTCCAGGGAAGCCAAAAGGTTGGACATCGCTGTTTTAAGCAACAAGAAAGTTTATGCTTCTTCAAAGTTTCTTGATCCAGAAAAACACAACCTCTAACCTGGTCCCCATTAAAAACTAGAGTTTTTTTATTTCCTTCCTTGTATTGATTCATACTTACAAGGATCCTCCTTTTATATCACCCTCACAGCTTTCAGAAACGAAGTCATCTAAACTGTGAGTTAGATAACCCTTCTATATGAGGTAGGACAATTAATTTTGCAAACTCACCTTAGAAAAAGTGCTACATACCTCATTGCTGACTATCACTACGATCACCTTTGAAGTACTCCCCGCGTGGGAAGCTACGCACAAAAGCCAGCGCCTAGTCCACCCTCCAAAGCAATTTTGGAACTCTTCTTCTGAAATGGCCACCAGAGCTGTTGTCGTACCCGAACTCTAACCATTAAGTTCGTGAACTTGCCACCCTGCATTTACGTTGGCAGCACTGTACAAACAACTTGGTAAGGTGTCATAATCTTGGCAACCTTACTGAGCTGTTTGTACAGTGCTGTCAACATAAGCGCACAGTGGCAAGTTCGTGAACTTAACTGTCAGATTTTGGGCACGACAACTCCGGTGGCCATTCCGGAAAAAGAACTTCAAAACTGTTTTGAAGGGTGGACTAAACACTGGCATCGGTGCATATCTTCCCAAGGGGAGTACTTCGAAGATGACGGTAGCGATATTCAGCAATGAGGTATGTAGCAGTTGAGTTTGTGAAATTAATCGTCTGACCTTGTATACTCCCTTAGTGTATGAAGGCTGTCCAGAAAAAAAATCTAGCCATAAAGCCTCTATTTTTCACATTATATGGCTGGATACTTTCCAGACAACCTTGGTATATTTTATAACCACTCGACAATTTTAACTCTTCCATGTTGCAAGTGGTTTTAAAACATACCTAAAAGATATTCATGATAGAAATCCCATAAAAACTTACACTTGTGAGTAAATTTTTCAGATACTTCATGACCATCTTTACTGCTTTCCCACCAAAGCCTCCTCTCACACTCGCAAACCAAGAGGAGGTGGGAGAGAAAGTAAATTGTACTCAAGGTTAAAATGCACAAGGAGCATGAAGGACTTGGAACCAAGGTGAGGGACTATGTAGCTTAATGAATCTGGGGATTTATACCAGTTTTAAATAAAGAATACATTGAAGATTAACCAATGTTTTCATGCTAGATGATCACATGAATAAATATAACTTTAATATGAGATGTAAAGTATCTTTTATTTTACATTTTTCAATGTCACAGTATGTTTATAGACGTATACCATGTGACAAGTATTCCTGCTTCCATTATTTTATTTAAAAGTTGCTCATATTTACTTTCTTCAGAACAACTTTGCACAGTCATCTGACCAAAATTATAAATTCAAATAAATGTCACAAGCAATTACCATAATCAATAATCACACACAAAGTATTGACTTTACAACAGCAAACAATGTTAATTTTAGGGGTATATTCTTAATTTTTTTTTCCTTTTTTTTTTCTTTTTGGTATATGGGTAGCTCCCTGACTGGGAATCGAACCCAGGTCGCAGCGCTGACAGTGCCAGTGCCAAAGCCTTAAGCCACTACACCACCAGGGAACTCTAGGGGTATATTCTTAAGTAAAATTAAAAATAAGGAGACTTAATGGAGTTCCTGCAAATAAAATTATGTACATTTTTAGAATCCATGGCCACTCAAGGTGTGAAAAATGTTTATTTTATATGTCAGAAGTACAAAAAGTTAATAATGAGGGGAAAGAAGTATTTGGGGTCCCAAGTAGTAAAGGGTCAGCAAGAAGAGGAATACAAAAGTATACAAATATCATATTTGCATCCTAGTATCTTCATTCATGGAAAGAAAACCAAAGCTAGAGGAACAAATGATGGAGATAAAAATACACACTATGCATGTTAATTTATGAATGAAGTAGCCTAAGTTTCCAAATACAGCAAGTGTGGGACACAAAGAAAAAGGAAATACCCAATGTGGGCTGTTAGGACTAAGAAAAATCTGAAAATTCCCTAATGAATACACTATTGGTATGACTGTAAAATTGGAAACAGCTATCATTTAAGAAAATAGTAACAGACAAAGCAGTTAGCCACAGAAGCAAAGTAAATTCCCATTAACTATTCTGCTTCAAGATTTCATTCTAATGAAAATGAAAAGGCACAACTAAGTCAAGAGAGGAAAGGCATCCCTTGTTCGTATTCTCAGTCCTGGGCATATACAGTTTCTGGCATAAATTTCGCCCTTTTCCCCCAGGGAAAAAAACAAATCCTCTATATTAGTAAAGATAAGCTTCTACTAACAAAGTATCAGTATATTCATGTAATGCCATCTGAATTATGTTAAAAACCTAGACTTTTTTCAAATGTTAAGCTAAATTTGAGTATGAATGAAAACAAGGGAGAAGAGAAAAAAAATAGGGTTTTTAAAATAGGTGGACCTTTGATTATAACCTAAAGGAAAAACAATTACTGTTCATCACAAAGAAAATGGATACTAGATAGCTTTTAAACACTTGTATTATTTTGTACTTATAAAGATATTCCCACAGGTGAGTTAGGACAGTGAAAGCACTGGTTCTAAAATGTGGTCCTCAGACCAGAAGTACCGGCACCAACTGGGTACTTGTTAGAAATGCATTCTCAACCCCCTCCCATGACCAACACAATCAGAAACTGGAAGCCAGTACCCAGCAATCTGAGTTTTAACTAGTTCTGCAGGTGATTTGATGAATAAAAACCATGGGGTTAGAGAAAGTTTTAGGTACTTTAGTAAAGAATAAATATATATGGAAATGCATGTTTTTTGCACTATAAATCTTAATAAAATATAAGTGAAATGGGAAATCATTAAGTAATGAGTACAGTTTATACAGCAAGTACATAATAGAGTTTACAATATTTATTATGACCTTTCTTGCTAACTTCAATAATAAGAACCAAGAGTTTCAATTGTTATAATTTCGAGCAAGCAGGTTAGATATAATATTTATAAATTCCTGACAAAGGGGTCTAAATAAGTACAATTTCTCAGAACATGCATACATGTAAGCCCATTTTTAACAACAAATTTTTCTAAAAATTTACTAGCTAATGAAAATTTCTAACACTAAATAAAGCTGGAAATATTTTTTTGACAATTTGTAAAAATAAACTATGTCTCTTAGGAGGAAATCATTAGAAATAACTAACAAAAAAAGATTCATTGTATCACTGCAAATTTTTCTATATTCAAACTTTGGATTATTTATTCAAATAAATTTTAACAGAGTGGCTCATTTATAGGAAGACATTATAATATATGATTATTTTATAAAGAACTCAAGAAGAATAGGGCAGTTCTTGCAAATAATGTCTAAGCAACTTCTGGGACATAATGTATGATTCAAACCACCTAGTAAATAAATGTAAACACACATTCAGTCTCAAATTCCAAGTATTTGGTCATTTTTAATATTTTGACTACATTTCAAAAATTTCCAAAACTTGGCATGTATAGACAAAGGGTGAATCGGTATTTCACATTATTGGGTTAAAGCACTACCACAAAATATCACCTTATGTTATTCTTATACATTATTTTAGGTTTTCACTTACTATCGTATTAAATATTTCTTCCTCTAATGTCCTTACTAACCTAGAATATACTTTGAGTACAACACTCATCCCAAGAATTCCTATGAACTAAATTAAATCCAGTAATAAATGCTTTGTAATATCAAGTTCAAATTCCAGAATAAAACATTATTTCTGACATTAATATTCATAAAACTTACATTTTAATAAAAAAATCCATCAACTACAACAAAGAAAATCCTAAATCCTGCTTTTATAGGCCATAAAGCTACCTTAAATGGAGCAAAATGACTAAATTTTAAAAATTATTTAAAAATTCAGTCCTGTAAGTTTTTCTACTTTAAATAAGAAAAAATTCTACTCAGAAACAAAGCCAAATATACATTCCAAAAGCTGAAGAAAATAAAACCAGGTAATTTTGGAGATTAACAGATTACTAATTTACTCCCTGTGAACAAGGAAATACCAACGTATTTGCTTATTAACAAAATTTAGAGTATAATATTTGAAGTCAGTGATTTTGTCCAGGTTTGTGCACATATGTATGAAAAAAATACTTCAAGGAATAGCTAATGAATCTCTTAACCATCACAATTAGCATACGGTCAAAACTTGAAAGTATTAAAACAGTGTATTTTATATTCTAGATGTAATCAATGTTCTCAGGTTTTGATATTAACTTGCAAGGCATCCACAATTTCTTTTGAAATTAAAATAAATGTTGCCGAGAAAAATGAGTAATTGGTGAAAAGGCATTTTATAAACATGTATTATCATTAATTTACATACTTGTATATGAAAATAACTTAGTAATTGTCATGCACAGGAATAACAGCAGTACAGTATTTTGAAGAAACATATTTTTATTTTAGGAACAGTAGTGCTTCATGACTAATCAAATATTAACCTAAACAAATCATTATTATGATGCTTTTCCTTAACCTTTTAAAACTGTAAGTAAAACGCACAATGTATATGTTACTTATAATCTGAGAATAAACTACAAAAATCAACAATCCAGCATATCATTTAACTGTTCAGAACCAAAATCATTTGCTAATTGGGGAGATTAGTGTTTAAAAGCAGAGGCTTTATAAATCAGAAAGAATTGGGGTTTAAGTTCTAGCTCATCTGCTTATTTACTGCGAGTCCATAAACAATATATTAAACCTTTCAACTTTAACTTCCTCATCTTAAAACTATACTTCCTTTAGAAGTTTGTCATTAAAGTTAAATGTGATAATGCATGCAAACTCTCCACACAATCCCTCAACAAACATGAATTACCAACAACAAAAAAGTCAATAATAACAATAAGTACTCCCTAATAAGATGGACATAGATTTGCAAATCTCAAAGGAGCAGAGCATCTTTTATTCTTCCATAGTCCTATACTGCACATAAGATTTCCTGTGTACAGCTTTAAAAACATGCCAAACTATTCATGCAAATTTGTTTCCTTTCTAACTCTAATCTTGAATTGTACAATGCCCAACAAATTGCTTTTACTCTTGTTTTGATTATCTCATGCTCATTATTACACTTTAACAAGTACAAAGTATGGAGATGAAATTCCATGTGTAATCTATTGCAAGATATGTTTTAATCAATAGTCTTGTTCTGCTGATTAAGCAGGGGCTTCTGTTTTGGCAAGATAACATTAGTTTCTCCAGTCATGCTCCAAAAACCATTGGGGATCTTCAGCAGATCATTAGATATGCTACAATAAAGCTTTGGTACGTTCTCTTTTCTTCCTTAAATTACTTCTTCACTGTCCTATCATTCCTCGTCTCGATGGCACTGCATTATTATTGCATCTCCCCTGAAACTTACACTAGAGCTATGTATGTCTCCAGGCCATAGGATGCCATTTTCAATTGAAGCGTCTGCTTGAAAATATAAATTAAGAAAATTTCATTATCTCCTGCCAGGGGCCATTATTCACCACAGTTCTAAAGAAGATTAAAAATTCAAAATCTACCAACTTGAACAAATATCCAACATTCAACAGAAAAGCTCAGTATACCATAAAAGAAACTAAGAATTAATGTTTCCTGAAATCTGGAGTCATCCTCTAGAATTAGTCCAATTCTTTATTGAATCTGTATGTTCAGTGAAGACTGTTTTCAGCAATTTCAGTCTCTTAGTGGCATCTGTTATCTTTTAAATTCAGTTACAAAATAGTAGCAATAATAGGTCTTTTTCTTTCCTGAGTTACCTTTTTGGAGACAAAATAAATGTTTTCCAGGTACTAGTGTATCATGCAATGATACTCCTTTTCCAAGGTGCCCAAAATAAGCAGAACATTCACAGGAATACCTTGAAAGTGTTTAAAACACATCCACATGGGGACTTATATCCTCTAAATGAACAGAACATGTGCACATGAATTACTGCAATATGAATCCATTCTTCAATTAATAGAATATAAATGATATTGGTTTTTCAGCCTCAATTAATACAAATTATTATATATCAATAACTAAATTTTATTCTATTCAGTACATAAATTTAAAAAAATTTAGAAACATTACCACAAAGGGCAAAAAAGAAAAAGGGACACTGTCAATCTATTAAGTTCTGTTGGAGGTGATTACAGGCCTGGCACATTAATAGCAATTCAGTAATTGTTGAATGAATGAAATAATGATGAATGGTTAACCTGGCTATTTCTGCTTGTAATAAACACAGTTAGTAGCAAATAAATACCAGACATCCAGTTGTGCTTCAATCAGCTGTACCTGATTCCCAGAGAACCATGGCAATTTGAACACAGTTTGGTATCTTGAAAGTCAGTTAACACAACACTTGAGAGATAGATCTATTTAAGGGGCAGGGGGGAAATGTACCCTTTAGCTTCTAAATGACGTTTTTTATACATTAACCAAATGAACAAGGAACACAGTACTCTAGTCACCAAAACATCTGTCTTTTGGAACCCAAATTTTTCTACACATAACAGAAGACCTTAAAGCAATGAAGGGTTAAGTTCCTATGTAAATAGATTTGCTCAAGCACCGTATCAAATAAACCTTGGAGATAAAAAGTTATGCTTGAAAATAGAGTAACAATGATTCTCACGTATTAAAGAGTGAAACTGAGTTGAATGTTAAATCAAACTTTTTATTTTGTTAATTGTATAATGAAATGCTTCTTTATCATCTAAATTTCTCTTCCGCAGAGCTAAGGAAAGTGCATCCTGCTTTCCTTAAATATTTATTAATGATGATTTGTGAGCCTAACTAATTGCTAGGTAAACATAACATTAGGAAGCTAAATGGTGTGTAATTGATATGGTAAAAAAGAGGTGTTCTATAGTAATGTTCCCATTTATCATATAACTATGGTCTCATAATTCATTTAATAATTTGTATTCTAGAAGATTTCTATCCATCCAAGTATTTAATTATTTAGGCATGATAAAATATATTCTGAGTCTTATAGAATATTGTAAAGTATTTTAAAATCATTGAAATGAAGCTGAATTAGTGAGGTAAAGTTACTATCAGAACCTCTAGGAAAATATGCTTAAAAACTGGTACATGCATGGGGGCATAATTTGAAAAACTAAATACATAATTTCTATTTCATTTAGTTTCCTATATATACACCGTTGATTTAAAATTTTTTAATATAATCCTAATTTTTATTAAATTGCAAATGATTAAATCTTGGCAACTGTATTGGAAAAAAGCTATAGAAAATGCCGATTTATTATTTAAATAGGTATAAGCAAAAATACAAATATCTTCCTGTACTATTAATATATAAACACAGACCAATATGACTAAAAAAAGTATACAGTATATAACAAATAGAAAGCCAAATAAATAAATAAACAAATAAATATCAGCTAATCTACAGCAAGTCAATAAAAACTTGACAGTAAAGTCTTGTTTAAGATCATGCCCAGAAGATTGCCATTTCATTTTTCAATACACTGAAAACAGGAATAACATAAAAGTGATACCTTCCAATAATTATTTTGTGTCTGAGTAAAATATTGTGTCAGGAATTACAATTACAAAGTGTGCATACTGTAATATTTACAGTTAACTTTGCATCTTAGAAACATAAAAATCTCTTCAAAAAGTCTACATAATTACTAAAATAAGCATTTTGAAATGGCAATGCTGATGTGCTAAAGACAACTTTCTATGTTTTAGAAACCTTTGAAATTCCATGAAGTTTTTACTAGACCTTGGGGTCAGTTTAATGCAAATTCGGCTTGACTCAGACATATCTTACTAATCCAGTATAAAATCTTTTGTTTCCAGAAATGTACATTCCACATAAATGTGCTTGCTTTTATTAGCAAAATAACAAGTATTTATTTACAAAGCATGCCACTGAGACTAAGTTTAATTCACAGGGTCATCAGGTCTAACCAACTACTTAATGAAAGGAAAAACCACTTTAAGTAGGGAAAAACTATAAAATATTAAACTTACTTTAACTTCTGTGTCCAAATGTTCAAGAATTCTGCTTTTAAAACTTCAAAAAAAATATTATAACCTGTATCAATTAGGAAAAATTATTTTAAAAAGTAGTGTTAACCTACTATAGTTTGCACTTGCAGAAACTATCACATTTTTAACAAGGGAAATGGGAAATCGCTATGGGATGCCCTAGTTAGATTAAATTAGCAAGAAACTTGTTACTCGACCATATAAAAGACACAGCATAATAAGACATGACCTTGCAGAGTCTTGGAGCCAATCTGGGATGTTTTTCCTTCCTCTAACCTTTGCTAATTATCTGCAAAGTTATAGAACCCTATGTCGTGGGTTATTTTTCTTCAAATTGTGAGGGGATTTTTTGGTTTCTAAATATTTAATTAGTCTTGTTATGATATGAGAATTGCTATACATGCCAAGCATTTTGATTTTTATACTCTAGTCTATTTCTTCTAATTATCCTCAGATTTAGATTGGTCATCCCAAATCTTTCTTTTGTAATTATTTACTTCTTTAAGATCATTTGGTGAAGAAATATTTTTACCCTTATGGCTCTTCTTTTCCACAAATGGCTTTTCTGGTCTGTTAATTACCCACTCAGAGGATTAGAGTTTGAAATAATGCAAAAGAACCTACATCTAAAAGGAATTTCAGAGGGCAAAACTGAGTAAACTAGATTTTTGTTGTTGCTATTTTCAATTTACCTTAAAGATTACTCCATTTGTTGGGGTATAACTTTGATAAACAGGAAAATTATGCCCCAAATATTTATTTCTGCCTTCCAGAATGTCTGATGGGGTGTCCTTGAGTCAGTATTATAAATCTCTGAATATACAAGAAATGAAATTCTAGTCTAATTACCAGCTAATGTAATTTCTGCTTTTACAGACCTCACTTTGACGCACAGCAACACATATTCACAGAACTTCCTATACAAATCAAATTGAAAGCACAGAAACAAAATAAGATGTTGGCAGCCAGGCTTTTAAAAATGTTCCATCTATGCAAAACTTAAGACAAAGTATAACTTCTTTGTTAAAGTATTTTATTGACTCAGAAAAAGTTTTTTATTTTTTATTAAAATGGCTACATTCCATACGTACTTGCTTGGTATAAAATCTTTCACAACTTTGAGTACTATTATTTCTTCATCAAACCTATTTTTCAGATAAATATATTTTTCTTATTTATTACCATTATTTTAAAAAGTAATTTATTTTCCTCCTGCACGTTATATTTTTGTTGCAAAATGTGACATATAAGGAGATGCAAAAGTATGAGTGAGCAACATTTTAATACTGACTTGAATTAAAAAATTAATGATGGAGAACAGGGCAATATGTAGCTAATATTTCTCCAAAGTGTCAATACTAAGTGAAAACTCAACATGAAAACAAAGTAAAATCATTCTGAAAGTCATAAATTTTTTTCTATTAATTATCTAGTTTTAACTTTGTGTCACATAAAATAATTATCTATGGTTTCCTTATGTTGTTCTTTCTTTAAAAAGATGCATCTAAACTGAATTCTCACAGAAATTACTGAGTACAATTAATGAACTACTTCTTCCTTAATACAAAAAAACACTCTAAGGACCTTAGTCTCTGAGGTACAACACTCTTGGGTTAACAAGTCTAGCTAACAGTCTAAGAAAATGCTGTTTTGCAACTCATAGTGGTGCCCTTTATGCAAGCCCAAGAGTATCAACTCCTTATTAGTACAGGATATGAGGGAAATGCACACATTTGCAGGAAGAATCAGTTAAAGAGGAGATACAGGGAAAGCCAACATGCACAATGTATTGGCCAAACAGTACTAAATTCTTCCCTGATTATATAAACCCGAAGTGATCTTTCTTTCTCTCCTTTGCCTAGGACAGTAACTGTCTGTCTGTCTGTGTGTATGCGTATGAGTGTGTATGTGTGTGTAAATTAATTAGGCAATTATATTCTGCTTTAAGGCATCTCTTCTTATATTTTGCATTTTACTTGCTATCTAACTCACCAACTATTTTCTATGTTTAAGCCGTAAACTCCTTAGGTTTTTGTTTATATTCTTTTCCAAACACCCCAAAGAGTGCTGGTGTATGAGTTCTATATAATGCCCTTAGTTGTTTCTAGGACCCTCATCTTATTTCTCTAATTGTTAGCTTTCTTTTAAATCAGCTGAAATGCCTATTCCTGTTTACAGGAAAAAGCTGTCTTTCAGTAAATACTTTCTAAATTGGAATTCACATTCTTTTATATTTTATTGAGGTTTTATTATCAAAGAACAATCCAACTGTCCTGTTGATACATGCTGTCATCTCCCTAATAAAAACTGCACAAGTTTTGTAGAGATGTTTACCTAACTATTTTGTAAGATAAGAGGTGAAAAACAATAAAGACAAAAAGGTGGAACCACACTCTCAGGATACTCTTAGCAGTGGAGCAGGTGTGGAAGACTAAAAACAATCCTAATACCCATAATCTGAATATAAATAATAAAATTCATCAGAGACTTATAAAGAGGTGGATACTTTGTGGATCATACACTCGCAGAATTAATGGAATCTCACTTGACTGATAAATATATGGCAAATTTCACTGGCTTACTTGTGCTAAATCAGAACTAATCTTTAATCATGAAAAAATATTTATAATCTAATTATTTTATCAAATTGACTATCACTGCAAGAGTCTCATGTGTTTGCACAATTAAAAACCTCATGTTAGCTGTATATAAGGCATTACATTTGATGCAAATCCTTTTCTACTGAAATAAGTGCCAAGGTGACAGCAGGAAGTAGCTGATAAGAAACCAACAAGGCACTGCTGATGGCATTCTCGATTACTGAACACTTACTCCTATGGATTCAGTTTACAGTGCATTACCCAAAGTGCTCTTTTTTCAAAACCCACAGATCAAGGGAAGTGTCCTCTTGCTGTACCTCTGTCACAAAGGCAAAAAATTATCTAAAAACAGATAGATAGATAATAGGGAGGGAGGGAGGGAAGGAGGGAGGGAATGCTAATTTTATATCTACCTGTGTGATTCTGGCACCGGAAACAGCAATACAAGATATTATCAGCAATATAAGACATATAATAAGTATAGAAATACCGAGTTTTGAAAGCATAGTAATACCCTAAATATACCACATCCAAACAATATCTATGCAGAAGAAATGAACCACTGGATATAAAGTTATGTATTACTGTTCTCTGCTATAAAAGAATGGACTCATTATTGTTTCAGAGTTAATATAAAGAGGATTAAGACCTTAAGGTTATTCTCCATATTGACATTTTTGAGTTAAAAAAACCCGATTTTAAACATATTTTATAGAATTATTCCATAATTTGAGAAATATAAAGAACAGTCTTTGAAAAAATCTTTTCCTTCTTAGCTTAGGTGCAAGAAGAGAATTCACGATGCCCCAAAGGAAGAAGAAAACTCATGAGATGCTTACGCAGAACAGAAAGTTTGAAATGTGAGGACAGAAACTGAATAACTCCCTTAACAGACCTAGTCAGTATTTCCTCAACATACAGAACATTTTTGCACCTCATGCCACTGCTCATCACATTCCCTTCTCCATCAGTTTCTGGAAGTTCATTGTGCTATCTCAGAAATTTGGTAACATTATTTCTGTAGATATATCATCTTTTTCACCAAACCGTAATATCTTGGAGGGGTCAGTGCTATTTTAAGAATCTGTGAACCATGTGCCATGTATATACTGTGCCTTATTCTAAAATTTATTAAGTCCATAAATATCAGTCTATAGACTTGAAAGTATTCTTACCAGTCATTCATAAATAACTTTAGAGTATCTGGCACATTAGCTTATACATTACACAGCTCAGTAATTATTTGGTAGCATAAATTGGTGAATAAAAGATAAAAGTGTAATTTTCAGAAGTTAAGCATAATCCCATAACCATATGGTATAAACCAAATAATAACTTTTCTTATTTATGTGGTTTGTTAAGTTTTTAAAAATTACAGTAAAGGCAGAAGGTTTCTATTCCATATTATATTCCTAGCCTCAATTAGCTTCATATCAGGAGCTTGTCTGAAAGGCTCAGTTCATTGTGATCTATAAAATATTAGACTCAAAAGCTTTAAATACTGCTAACACCGTGTACAGGCTTGGGAGTAAAGGGCTGTGTGTGCTGTGAAGCAGCAAGCCTGCTCTTCTGAAAACTAACAAGCAGTCTTAGGCCAAAGATATAAACAGGGTAAGCACAGTAAATAATAAATGATTAGGAAAACATCTTTATCACTGCAGATTAAAGACACAATGTGTATTTTATTATGTTAGACACATTAAAATCTATTAAACTATTTTAAGATTTTTATACATCTTTAAAAAGTTACAGCTAAATATTAGATTGTCTTAAATAAAATATATTTGAAGTATTATTTTATAGCTGAAGAAGTTTGAGAATTATTTTTATTTGCAAAAGCATTCTATTACTTAAAGTACAACACTCCTACATAAAATACATATTTTATGCTAGGAATCATGGTAAATTTATTAATTATATTTGATATGTTATTAAGAAAAAGAAGCACTACAAAATCTTGCTACTGTTCTTATCTCTGACCTTTCAACTTTCCATTTCAGCAAACTCATTAATGTCAATGCTATTAGAATGTCTGTCCGTTTTTAAATCCATACAGCCTGAGCAAGGTAAAATCTTTTGGGCTCAATCAGGAATGCTTTTTCTTAATTGAGCTAAAAAGCTTAATAAAGCCACAAAGGTCAGTATATCGCCTTTATTAAAGAAAAAGACCACATGACAAAGATAAACTTTAGAATATAAAATGCCATTTTTAGACCTGAACTGGGCATTTCTTTTTTGCTTTAAAACTAATTTAATTTTTCAAATTTTTAAAACATTTTAAAAATGTTTTTAATTGCCAGTTTTCTATTATGTATATATAACCAACAGCACTGACAACTTGTTTTCATATTTACTAGTAGTACCTTTCTTGAGCAGGATGTGAGGCAGAAATCTCTGAGAGGCATACAGTGCTTTCAGAACCATCACTGAAACCATGAGAAGGCAGGACTGGGTAGACCAGAAGTCCAATACGGCTGCAACAAAGGTCCAGCAAATTCCTCAGGGAGGGAGATTTTGAGACATTCAGAAATGTCTCAAAATGAAGCAAAGGGTGAAGAGGATAAGACTTTGTACTCTGCCATTTGATGAGGGCTGTCTCTGGAGAGGAGTTTCATATCCCTCCAGCCACGGCAGCTCTGGAGCAGGGAGCACTGCGAGCCCATCAGCAGGCACCTCCCTCCATAGCTGGGAGAAAGAGACTGTCCTGATCCTAAAGGGGAAATCTGGAAGGCATATCGTAATACCCACTATGCAACACTGTAACAGTAAAGAGGTTAAGGAGAATTGATTTTCAAAAACAGTTCTTTTAATACTACTTCTCATTTACAGTTTTTATCTTTTTGTATTTTATCTTCTTGTGTACACCAACATGTCAATCTTGTTTACTAAGTGATATTCAATGGGTTTCCTATAAAGCAAAGAACCTTAACAGGCAGCTTTTAATTGGCCCACGTAGGAAACCACATTACTATTAATTCCACAGCTACAGCATAAAATAAAACCAATGCTTCTCTAACTCTAGAGCAATTAGACCTCTTGGCTATTTGGCTAACTCTGCTTCATGAAACCCAATGCAGTTAATTATATTTTTTGATGTTAATAGTTTCTGTCAGTCTCAAGCATAACTTCTCTTTGATGAATATTTAAATTATATTTGAATAAAAAATAATCTTGGTTACATTTCATATTCCGTAATCATCACAGCTTAATAAAGGTCTGTTCCTCAAGAGCTGAAATAAATGGCAATGAACATATAAAGGTCCTAAACCAACTTTATCAGATAATATATTTGTAATTACCATTATCTCTATAACATATGTGTTCATATACATTTTAAAAGGTATAGTCTCATTCATATAACAAGCCTCAATTAGATTTCAAAAGTTACTTATAAACATTACTTTATATTACATATAGAGAGTGAATTTATGATGAGAAAATCTTAGGACTGGATCATATGATAATTTAATATATAAAAAAATTATCAAATTATAAAATGTTCTAGAAAAAATAAGAATATATCTCTTGCCTCCTGTAGCTATACTGTTTTGGCAAATTCCAAGAGTAATAAGAAAAAAAAACCACTTTGATTTACTATGATTATGGGTCTTTTAGAAGCCCAATGAAATCACTCCTAAAGGAAAGTAAACTTAAAAATACTATTTTTCTCTACAAAAGAACTGTAATGAGAGTCGGGGGTGAGGGTGGAAGTTTCAAAAATGATAATGAGGAGAGTGGGAAGAAAGTGTAAAAGACAAAGGCCATTAGTGTAATTTCTTAAAAATTTGTTTACATCTCATTTAGTTTAAAACTCCTTTCATCTAGTCTATATTATAATATGAAGGCTTTAAACAAAGCTTTTACTTAACATAAACTGTGAAAATGATTTTTCTATCTCAAATGTTTTATTAAATGAATAAATAATGATGCTACTTACTTAATGCCCTTTAACAAATTACATAATTAAAAATTTTAACTTTTCACTGTTCTCCAAATAGTAAATTTTTAGAAAACAAAGGAGACACAATAAAATAAAATAAAGTAAAATAAAATAAATGAAAGGTCCTGAAATGCACACATCAACTTATGAGTGTGCAATGGAACACTGCCAATTTCTTAAAACTATCACATTATAAATAAAACAGGTAGGGATGCATTCCAGTTTTATAAAGTCTAAGGCTTATAAAATTTAGGAGTACTATTTTAAGAAAAGAAATTGAAGAAAATTACAAATAGAAAATCAGGTACCAAAATGAATACTTATTAAGAAAATAAAAATCAAATCACAACAAACAAAACATTTTTAAAAGCTAAGAACTATCACAGAAAACAAAACCCAGAAAACTGAAAAATGTTTTAATTAATTGCCCAGCATTCCTTTATAAGATTTTCTTTAATTTTTTCACTCCATTATCTATGATTATCCTTTCAAATAACAATTTCATAGTATCACTTTCTATAATTTTGCTTTTTCTCTAGAATAGGTGATCACAATTTGTTTTTTTATTATTGATGGTTGGGATACATAAAACACACACCTACAAATGTCACAGGTGCTCATGTTTGTTCAAGTGCTGTGGCCTGTGCCCCACAAGTTGATATGATTGTGTTTTATGATACTCATTAAGAGACAGAGTATGGTGCATTTGTAATTCTAAGTAATACATTTGATATGTTCTCTATGTACTGTATGTACCCCACCAAATATAAATAATAAAAACTTCTGTTTTGATTAGTCATATATGAGAACCAAATTTCCACTTCCTGTTTTACACATTTAATGACTCCAAGAATTTTCTACAGACTAGCTTCTGCCTCCATACTTTTCAAACATTATTTCTCCAACGCTTGCCATGTATTTCAGGTGCCACAGGACATATTCAAAGTGTAATATGACACCTGGAGTTGCACATTTAGGTCATGATCAGTAAGACAGTATAATGAGGAGTATTTCTAGAGGGCATTTCTTCACTAGAATAGCTAGCAATAAGTAAACTGTACACTAGTGTCTTCAAACCATGTAAAAATACTCCACTAAACTAAACCCAAAATGAATTTATTACCAACTAAACCTCCACTTTGAACAGAGTCCCAAAATGTTCCTGGCTACTCCTGTGACCACAAATGAGGGTAAGTTTAACAAAAAAGTCAAGGAATACAATCAAGATCTTAAAAGATTGTTTAAATACTATACTTCAGCACATTTTACAAAAAACATATGACCTCCTGAGCACATTGTTAAGAGCCCTAACAATGCCTTGGAAGTGACCAGTGCAAATAAAGGGCTGTGGCATTTAAGAATGATTAGCTTTATGATACATCTACCTATAGAAACAGAAATATTTTCACAAATTACAGATGAGTTCAGTAGCAATGACATATGTATCTGTGGTCTGAAAAAAGAACAGAAAGAACACTGCTGTAATCTTAATCCAATTTATACAAAGTGACTCTCATTTCAGACACTCTCCTTCAAGGCCATGGGGACTGTGTTTACGTGAATTCTAAAACCATTGGTTGCATATGACAAGTGAAGAACTATTAGGAGAACTGTGACATGTATTAGTTACACAGTACACTTAATTGATTTATGTGAAATAAATATTAAGATTACTGAATTGTTACTGCTTTGTATTTCTTTTTTCCTAGAAATGGCTGAGAGTATATTAAGTCTAAATCTATCTGTGAAAGAACAAACAGCACTTAAAACTGTAACTAAATTGCTATATTTTTAAAAAAGTACATAGCAAAGTAAAAGGAATAGGTCTTTAAAATCTGTAGGATAGATAAATGTGTATTAGTAAAACACTATCAGAAACTCAATTACCCACAACAATTTTCCCTGAACATGTACAAATTAGAGCATTGATACTGGTGTTTTTGTTAATTGCTAAAGTGGTTAACATGGTCTAGGGTTGTAATATTATGTGATATATGGAAAAATTAATAGGGCCATAACCAGTAAGAGTTTAAGCTTTTAAAAATAATTTAATAATTTAATCTTCTCTCTTTATTTAATAAAATAGTCATTATGGTACATTATGAGTGATACTAACAGTTGTATCCTATTTTTGATGTGACAAAGTAGAGTTACTAAATTAAAATAAGGATTTGGAGTCAATCAATGACAAGAATATTTTCTCCATCAAATAACATATAGGCATCTTTAAAACTTATGTACAAACCACAATAAAATAAGGTTAATGAAAATGAAATATTCTCAGCTTTATTGAAAATTACATTTTGTTATTATTTATTGCATAAAAATTTATTCAATAATAAACAACATATTTTCAGACAATGGCATTATTTCAAAGCTTCAATGAATACAAGTATTAATTTCCTAGTAAGAAACATATAAATATGAAGTTGTACTGCATATGAAAAATGATTCCAAAATCTTAAGTGAAGTTACAACTCATAATTTGTTCTTCGTTTTTTATACTAGCAGAAAATGTGCATTATATTACATTTCAGCAACATATGGCTATAAATTTTAGGTGGTGGTAAAAAAAAAAAATACAGAAGAAAAAGCCAAATCCAAAGGAAAAACAGTGAATAGGTCTTGATTTGAAGCTCTAAAATTTCATGTCTAGTCTCTACAACTGTAATTAAATATCTATCTTTATTTGTTCCAAGTACATCTTTTTTAAAAGGATGCTTGTAAGTCATATTTATACACTAACACTAGTAGTAGCATGACATCAGAAAGCAGATAGACACTAAAAATAAATCCCATTTGAGTACAAAAAAAATACTCGAATTTGTATTTAAAATGAGTCTTATATATATAAGCAGACCTAGTGTGCTTTCATTTAGTTATTTAAGTTTTGATTGTCTAGTACATTTTAGCAATATAACACTGAATTAGCCTTGGTTTCTGTTAATTAACATAATTAATTTGTTTAAATTTATTTTGTAAACAGAAACTGTTATTTTAATATAAAGTACAAAATGTTCTAAGTGAGTAAAAAACTACAAGGTATAAAACAATTTATGTACTACTGAAATACCACTGTCATCTCATTTGTAACACTCATCTCTCAAATGAGAAACATGGAATAAATAATAACTAAGACTACAAAAAGCACTATGAAAAGATTATAATAACATTGAATTTACATGTCAAATAAATGTCTACATTTGTTTTTATTTATTCATTTGTTGACTTTGGTTTAAAAAACAAAGAGTATTCCAAAAATAAAAACTGAAGCAAAATCAGTTGAAATATGTCTTTGCTTTTATAAACTAACTTCCTTTTCCCTCTTCTAACCAGTGTCTATTCAAAAATCAAATCAAATTCAAACTTTTAAGGTATTATTAAAGCCTCTTAATTTCACTGAATAGTCCTTAGGAAATACTGCAGATTGGCAATGAAGTATCCTTAAGAAAAATGGTCTGGCTTCCTTGACCAATGGATATAGTATGAAAGGTAAAAACCAACACATTAACTAGTAATACCACTGAAAACGAGCAATTCACACCTGTACTCGCACAGTCTTCATTAGATAGGAGAGTTACTTTACTAATTTTCATTTTAAAAAGAGAAACAAAGACCTCTGTAGGGCAGAATCTTTGATGTAACTGTTTCTTTCTTCTACATTTGCTAAGCAGGGCTGTAAGGAATATTTAGATGATTTGTCTTCTAATCTATTTTATAATTTATTATTCTTTTTTGCACACTAATATGAATGCTTAATATGATTCATGTTTATCACTGTCAATATAGTCCCCCCTTTCTATCATGAGCGCTTAGGTTTAAATGTCCATCAGTAAGTGACATGCAACGTTTGTGTCTAATTAGACATACCAATTACAGCTTTAATGATGATTTATTACTGTACTAAGGGTCAAGATGCTGTGCTAGTCACCTCCAATCCTTTGCTAAAGAGTGGTGCTTGTAATTCCATTTAGTGGTCTTAAAACAACTCAGCCAAGAATATTAGTGGAAATCCATCACCAAACAGAAAACAATCTAAGTACATCGCACAGAGATTATGAGATAGCAGCACCAGAGTTACTAATTTTTCCCAAGATACATTTCATTTTAATAGACAAATGATTGATAACCCTGAGACCACAGATAAATAAATGCACTTGGAATAAACAGCATAAAGGTAAGAATGTAGTTTCTCAGAAATGGCAGGCTTAGCTCCTATGAGAATAAACAGGCACACTGAATTAATTTACTAAGCAAGAGAGGAGTATTCTTGATCAGTAAGTAGTTGAATAAAATATACCAACCCCCCAAAATACTACCAAACATCAAATTAGGTGAAAAGGCAGGTTGGGCAAAATTTTTCCCCTTTCAAAAAAAAGGTCATTAATAAGGAAGAGATGTGAGCATCTTAGATAGGTTTGAGGTAAAAAAAAAAGAGACCAGAAAACAAAAAGTTAATTAAATAAAAAAATCTCATATAGCTCTGACTTAGATACAAAGCTTCTTTACAAAGACTGAAAGATCAGTATAAAAGTTGAGAAGGTTGTATGTCAAGGACAGTGCACTCACACTGAAGTCTGTAACTGTGAGGTACACCAGAGAACATCAGAACTGTGACTGCACTTTAATGGATCTTCACAGTTAACTTCTGAGAGGCTTCCAATATTCATCAGTTCTCACAGAAATGTTCTATATGTATGTATACATCTAACTATCTCCTTTCTTTAGATATTTTACACACACTGAATATCTATTAGTATACTTGAAAATAACAAGTATATTTTAAAAACCTAAGTAACAGAATTATTATTTAAGCATATTTATTATTTAAGAATAAATGTTCATATAACTAAGATATTTATTAATGAAGTTCTAGGTATAGATGATTTGATTTGTCAGAGCCTGTGGCAAATAATTCAACCTTTTTGAAGCTTCACTCCTTCCCACAGTTATTTTTCTAAATAAGGAGAATATATACAGTAGTTCCCCCTATCCAGTTTCACTTTCCAGAAATATGAAAAATTACAGAAATAACCAACTTTTAGGTTTTAAACTGTGCATCATTTAGCATGATAAAATCTCCCACAGTCCCACCCGCCCACCTGGGACCTTTGACCCAAATACCCATGTCGTTTGCACTAGGCACTTGTTAGTCAGTTAGCAGCCCTCCAGGTTATCAAATCAACTGTCAGGGTATCCAGTGCTTGTCTCCAAGTAACCCTTATTTTAATTACTAATGGCCTCGTAGTGCAAGAGTAGTGATGCTGGCAATTCAGATATGCCAAAGAGAAGCCTTACAGTGCTTCTTTTAAGTGAAAAGGTGAAAGTTCTTGACTTAATAAGGAATGAAAAAAATTGCATGCTGAGGTTGCTCGGATCTACAGTAAGAACAAATCTGTGAAATGGTGTATAAAGCACAAGAAATCTATGCGCGTTCTGTTGTCACACTTCTAATGGCAAAATTTATGGCTAGAGTATGTGGTTGGTAATCACTTAGTTGAGATTGTAAAGGCATTATATTTGTGGGTAGAAAATATGAACAAAAATGTATTGTAGCAATAGCAACGTGTTGCAACAGAAAGCATGGAGCCTACACGAAGACCTTGGCAAAGGATCCCCTGAAATAAGAGACACCAAACCATTTACTGTAAGTAAGAGATGTTGCAGAGATTCAGAATAGGGCTGGCATTTCATCATCTCACATCATCACAGAATGAAGGGTAAGTTTAGTACAGTAAGATTTTGATAGAGAATCCACATTCACATAACTTTTATTATATTGGTTATAATTGTATTTTATTAGTTATTGTTAATCTCTTACTGTGCTTAATTTATAAATTAAACTTTATCATAGGTATTTATATGTAGGAAAAACCACAGTATACAAGTATATAGGGTTCAGATGCCGTCCGCGTCCACTGGGGGTTGTGGGAATGTATCCGTGGGGATGAAGGGGACTACTGTATGCTGCATTGTGAACAAAATGGACTGAAAGCAGTAACAGTTGATTCCTCAAGTGTAAAGAAAGGGAGGTAAAAGGAGTTAGAATATGGTAAGTCTCAAGTTCCTCAGCATATCTAACAATCTGTTATTTAATAACTCTCTTAAATTAGAAGCAATGGCCTAGGTTTTTCCCCTTCCAAAAAGGTCCCTACATATGTGCTTTGCCTGGTAGGGTAGCAAGAACGGAGGTACACAGGCAAAAGGAAAGACCATTCTGCTTGTTCCAGAGTACAGCATGCATGGGCCTTCTGTGCAGCTTTACTTCTAAGTGCGTGCTGGGAGTATGCTTTCAGTGCTCCAGTCTCATCTTGCATCTGCTGTAACCCATGAACAGGAAGAGTAACACACATACATACACAATCATGCATTTCTTCAAATGGTCACCACTTGAGTTGCTTTGGGTTAACAATATTAAATAAAATATTATGATTATACTTGGAGATAATAGGTTAGGATATTGATAGGTTTAGAAAAGGTAAATTTAAGGATAAAAAGTTATTGAATGGGCATAGGATGGAGGTAGATTAATCTGGTTCCTACATATTTCAGCTTAATTCTATCATCCCAATCTTTGTGGAAAAGATCTGGGCTCTAAAATAAGTTTTGTTACGTACTTAGCTAAATTAAATTATACCCCAAGTTCTAGAAGTTAGATTTTTAAAATTTCTAAATTATACCTCTACTTTATAAAACTAGACAGTGTGTTTATGTATTGACTGGTTGTACAAGACTGAATGCTACTTTCTTGCTTTCTATTCTATAACACTCCTATCTTGAAAATCCTGATATATTCTTTTATTTGAGCTGTCTAAATAAAATAAAAACCTTCAATATCAACAAGAAAAATATGTTGGTCTTCTATACTTTACTACTGGCTTATGAGACGTTATTCTGGTTTCCTTGATGGCAGCCTGACCTCTGCCCCTAAATGCAGGTGTTTTTTAGAGCTCTGGAATACTCCAACTGCAAAACCTCTAGAAAATATCATCTGTTCACTTACATCTATCCATTTGATGTTACTTCATCTACGTGTCCTTTCACCATTCTTCTGAGGGCCAAATCTGGATAAATAACTGCTTACTGATCTAGTTATGCTTTATATGTCACCACCCTGTTTCCAAATAAAGTTACAGGAGCTTAAAAGGGTAGTTTAACACCAAAAATATATTAAGTTTTATTTAGTAAGAAACCTAATACAGTTATGCTATAGTTTCTAGCTAGCTATAATCTATAGGTGGGCTAAAAATTTTGGCTAAAAGCTTTTAAGAACTAAATTACAATTAGTTCTTTAAGTCTAGGGCAATGCTTTGCTTTCCTTGGGCAACTTCAATACAAAAAAAGTCTATCTTTGCATCATTTACACAAAATATACTTTTTCTACTAGAGGTAAAAACAGGCATGCATTCTTACTATACTCTTGAGAGTAGTACATGAATATCTAATAGTGTGAGTTAACACTCTGTGAGATTAGACCTACCATGCACATTAATATTAACCTTACCTTTAATACCGAAAACAAAAACATTAAATATATATCTCTAGGTCAAAATGCCAAAAACTTAAGGATATATTATAGAGCATAAACTAAGGCAGCAAACCACACTGATGAGAATGAACACGTTCTTAGAGTGAACAACATAAACAAAGGGAAAGTTATAAAACAATACAAGAAGTGGATCTCAATTACAATTTAGCACATCACTTTAAGACACTAACTAGGCTATACCCAAATACTGCAAAGAACCAATATGGTTAATTTACTTCCTCATCTAATAGTAGTAAAGTTCAAAGTATTTATTACACTATTTCATCTTTTTTAAGTTATCTCACTACTATCTTCACAGAGTACTAAACAAATTATCTCTACTAGTGTTTATTTTATAAAGTATTAAAATATCATTTTAGAAAAGAATTTCACTTCTTACCTTTTAGGATAAGCCATTTGGCATTGTTATAAGACAAGTACACTGTCAGTTACTAATAGCACCTTTGTTTCACACTTTTAAATGACCAGGAAATAGAAAATGGAGAGAATAACAATGTATTTGCCACTACAGTCAAAGTTACAAGTGTATTTATTACTTGACTCTCAACTGCTGAGGTGATTCAAATTTCCGTGGCCTATCTCCATCCCATAGACAATAGAAACTTCTGAATTTAATTGAAAATTCTAGTGCTTTTATTTCAGCTTTCCAAAGAGAATTTTTCTACATTAAAAATCTTTCTTTTCTATGTTATTGATTCACATTGCTTGATTGTAAATATAAACATTTAGGAAATTATTAGGAGTTTCATAAAAATAACTCATTTTATTTGTAAATGCTGAAAGAATAGTTTTATATTTAAAAACAGGAACAAGTATTCTACACACTCAATACTTATTCAGTAATAATTCAGTTGCAAAAATAGTCTACCTGTTTTTCACAGCTATTTGAAACTATATGAGGTGCACTTAAAAAACCCCAGAATTTATTTATTAAAAAAAATGTGTATTTATTCTTTCATGGTCAAACTTCAGTCACCTTCAAAGTAGTCTCCGTTTGATGCAATGCACCCATCGAGAGGTTTTTTTCACTGCTCAAAACAGATTTTGAACTCAGATTTTTAAGGCCTTTCAGTGTTTTGGCCATTTTTTTTCTCTCACCTCTTCCACTATGGCAAAATGTTTCCCTTTTTCATCTGGGGAAACAAACCAACAAAAGTCACTGGGGTGGGATGGAGATCCGGTGAATAGGAAGGGTGTGGCACGGGGGTCATGCATTTTTTTGGTCAAAAACTGCTGAACACTCAGCTCGGTGTGGGCAGGTGCATTGTCATGTTGCACTTGTTCATATAAATCACCCATGATGAAATGGGGAAATCGCTGAAGAGTCTCCAAAATATTCACTGAAGCCAAATGCAGCTTTTCACAACAGTGCCAGCTGATACACTGATGCAGATGGAATCCTAGAACACTCACCTAGGAGGGCAACTTGTACTACAAGGGATCCGCACTCCTGAAGATAATTCCAGGTTATTTGGGTCCTCCTCATACAACAGTCAAATATGGCATTCTTCCTTAAAGGTTTACATTATACATATGTGGGACAGAGTACTTATAAGTTACCACACTATGAAACTAATTTTTAAGTTGTCTTAACATTGTTTTTCTTGTCAATAAACTGTTCATGTTTAAACTGTCATTGTGGTGATTAAATAACTATAAGCCAAGAGTATAATAAGACAATTTAAAACTAGGGTTTCCACAGTCTTATTTACATTAATACACATAAGCTGTTTAGAAATTTTGATAACAAATCAAAATTTCTAAATGCTTTCACAGAATTAAAATACCTCAAAATTCTAGTTCCTTTAAAAAGTATCATAAAATGCAGTCCTACTTTTTAAATATAATGAAACAATAACTTGTTATCTTACACATTTCTTATAATATGTAATTATATTTCTATGTACAAGTATGAAAACTTGATATTCAACTGTGTATTTAAACTACACAAAAGGTAAGTTACCTACAATGTACAATTCTTCAAGGCCAGTTCTTCTGGATTCTCTCTTTGTACCAATTCCCAGTGCTTTTTGCTTTCCAGTCTAAAAATGAGTAATTATACAGAATTCTTCACTTCCCATTTCCCTCTGTCCTACTGCTAAATGCTCAAATTGTATCAATACTACTAATCAACATGTAAAGAATGAATAAATGGTCATTTATTAGTGGTTGTCTTTCCTGTCTCGCTAGCATAGGCAAATCCCAAAATTTGAAATACTATGTGCAAATTGTTCTATTATAACATTCTGTCGCACACAATTTATTCTTCCAAAGAAGTTATGTTTTGGGGTTTGCCCATTGGCCTGATTTCATAGCCTACATAGAGAACTTAAAACTATTTATCAAACAGCATTTATGCAAATGAGATTTAGCCTTAATTTTTTAAAATAATTGTCCTTTAAGAAATAACAATAAAAACATCTTTATGGAAATCTTTTTCAGGTATTGTATATGTTGTCTCATTTCCTAAAAACATCTTGATCAGTATCAACATTAAAAAAAAAAACTACTTATTATAAATGTGTTACTAATAAAAATATACTAATACATATTTTCTGTGAAATTAGAAATTTTACAGAAATTTGTACCCATATTCTTATGGTGTGAATTTTTACAAAATCTTTTGATGTTTCCAATGTGCCTACACTGACCAGACTCATCTAAAAATTTTGCTTTTCTACGTTAAGGTAGACTAGTAAATAAACTCGAAAACTAGACAGAATATTGTGTCCAGAGGGGAAAAAGAAACAGATGGATAGGGCGAAAACTTTGAATAGAAAGATGCAGGGTTTTCCTCATAAACAAAACATAAAAAGCAATAATGTGTAATAAATTCTATAACCCTTTTCTTTCAGAGTCTCCATGTTCTAAATAACTGAGATCAATGGGTATTAACTGCACTAGTTTCATCATAACTAACCACAATTTTAATCTTATACATAAAAATCTTCTAATTAAGATGCCAAGAGTACCAAAATTTAGAAAAGAAAACAATGCCAACAGTCAGGTGCTCTGTGTTAAGACGATACCCATCATCAGCGATTTTTTGTATTCTCTCTATATGTAGGAAGGCAGTTGCCCAGTTAAGAGATATCATTTATATAAAGTTTATAATACACTTTCCAACACATCTTTTTTAAAACATTACATTAACCAATAGTGTATTACCCAAATAAATATGTTTATGAGAGGAAGAGAGAGGTGGGGGGGCAGGGGGAAGCATGCAAGTACATGCACTACACGCTTTCTTAAATTCAATTTGGGTTTGTTTCTTTTTTAAAGCTAAGGATAAAGAGAATGAGAAGATATACCACAGAGTAGGAGAAAATATTTGCAAAAGACATACAGTCATACCTTGATACTCAACTGCTTTGAAACTTGTCAAATTTGGTACTGGACTCATTTTCACACGAAAATTTTGTACAGGTACTCGTCATTTGTTTGATACTAACCACACCTCCCTGAACCAATTAAAAATGAGTACTGAAGTACCAATGCATTATTCCTTACGGGAACAATTTGTGTGGTACTCATCGTGCCTCCTGGAACCAATTAACAATGAGTACCAAGGTACCACTGTATCTGATAGAGGATTATTATCCACAATATAGCAAGAACTCCTAAAACTTAACAATAAGAAAACAAATTATCTGATTAAAAAATGAGCAAGAAACCTGAACAAACACCTCATCAATGAAAAAAACACCTCATCAATGAAAATATGGCATATAAGCATATTAAAAGATGTTCAACACAATGTTGGGGAACTGAATTTAAATAATGAAATACTAGTACATAATTAAATTAAAAGAATGAGATACTACTACATACCTATCAAATTGACCAAATTAACAGAATGAGATACTATTACTTCCTATCAGAATGACCAAATTCTAAAACAATGACAACACCAAATGTTGGTAAAGATGTACAGGAACAGAAACTCTCACTCATTGCTGGTGGAAATAAAAAATAATATAGTAACTTCAAAAGACAGTTTGGCAATTTCTTACGAAACTAATCACACTGTTACTGTATGATTCAGTAATCATGCTTCTTGGTACTTACCCAAATTAACTGAAAACTTACAAGTATAACCACACAAAAACCTGAGCCAATGTGTATAGCAGCAATTATTCATAATTGCTAAAACTTTCAAGCAATCAAGACATTCTTAAATAAGTGGATAGATAAATAAACTTTCGTACTTCTAGACTAAGGAATACAGTAGACTCTCAGTTAACCAGCACCCATGGGGATTGGTATATGTCAGATAAATGTAAGGAAACACTCCATTAACCAGGACTCCAGCAAACGGTACTCTCCAGCAACTGGCAAAATCTCAAGTATCCAGGCAAAAATTTTTGTCCGGATACTTGAGATAGTGCTGGTTGCTTGAGTTCCAGTTAATGGAGAGTGTGCTGTATTGCTTAACACTAAAAAGAAATGAGCTATTCAACATATCTCTATTAATACCAAAGCCTGGTAAGGACAACACAAAAAAGAAAACTGTGGACCAATATCTCCATTTGATTATTATCAATTGATGTAGCAAAAGCATTTGACAAGATACAATATCCATTTATGATTAAGACACTGAATAAAATGGGTATAGAAGGAAAGGAGCTCAACATAATAAAGGCCATATATGACAAACCCTCAGCTAACATCATACTGAATGGGAAAAAACTGAAGCATATTCTTCTAAAATCAGGAACAAGACAGAGATATCCCCTGTTGCCACTGCTATTCAATACAGTACTAGAAGTTCTAGCCAGAGCAATCAGGCAAGAGAAAGGAATAAAAGGTATCCTTTTTGGGAGAGAAGCTAAACTGTCACTTTTTGCAGATGACACGATCCTTTATATAGAAAAATTTAAAGACTTGACCAAAAAACTATTAGAAACAATAAACACTTACAAAAATGTTGCAAGACATAAAATCAATGTACAAAAATCAATTGCATTTCCATATACCAACAATGAAACTTCAGAAAAAGAAATGAGAAAAACAATACCTTTTACGATCGCAACAAAAAAAATAAAATACTTAGGAATAAACTTTAACAAAGAACATGAAGGACTTATATACTGCAAACTCTAAGACACTACTAAAAGAAATTGAAGAGAACACAAAGAAATGAAAAGATATTCTGTGTTCATGGACTGGAAGAATCAACATAGTTAAATTGGCCATATTACCCAAAGCAATATACAGATTTAATGCAATTCCCATCAAAATCCCAGACATTCTTTCAAGTAATAGAAGAAATCCTACATAAAAAGAATAAGGCTGGAGGTATTACACTCCTCCCATTTCAATCTATAGTACAAAGTGTCAACGATCAAGACACTGAGGTTTTGGCAGAAAAAAAGACACAAAGACCAATGTAACAGAATCAAAAACCCAGAAATAAACTCACAAACACAAGACAGATAATTTTTGACAAAGGAGTGAAAAATATACAATGGGGAAAAAGAAAGCCTCTTCAGTAAATGATGCTGGGAAAATTGGAAAGCCTAATGGAAAAGAATGAATCTGAACTGTGAACTGTCACCATATACCAAAATTAACTCAAAATGGATTAAATATCTTGACATAAGACCCAAACCAATCAACTGTATACAAGAAAACATCGGTACTAAACTTAGAGACCTTGGGTTTAGGGAGGACTTTATGAACCTGACTTCAAAGGCAGGGGAAGTAAAAGCAAAAATAAATGAATGGGACTATATCAAACTGAAAAGCTTCTGCACAGCAAAGGACACCATCAACAAATAAAAAAGACAGCCAATCAAACTGAAGAAGATATTTGCAAACAATGCCTCTGATAAGGGGCTAATATTTAAAATATATGAAGAACTTATACCACTCAACAATATAAAATAAAACAAACAATCCTATTAAAAGATGGGCCGAAGACTTGAACAGACACTTTTCCCATGAAGACATACAAATGTCAAATGGATATGTGAAAAAAATGCTCAACTTCACTAGTTTTTAGAAAAATGCCAAACAAAACCACAATGAGATACCACCTGACACGTGTTAGAATGGTGATTATCAACAAGAAAAGGAATAACAAATGTTATAGAGGTTGTGGAAAAAAAGGAACCCTCATACACTGCTGGTGGGAATGCAAACTGGTAGAACCACTATGGAGGACAGTATGGAGGTTCCTCAAAAACTACGAACAATCTTACTATATGACCCAATAATTCCACTTCTGAGTATCCACCCAAAATACTTGAAAACTTTAGCCTGAAAATATATATGTACTGCAACGTTCATCGCATCACTATTCACGGTGGCCCAGTCATGGAAACAGCCAAAGTGACCTTTGATGGACGACTGGATTAAGAAGCTGTGGTACATATACACAATGGAATATTACTCTGACATAAGAAAGAATGAAATAGGGCCATTTTTACAACATGGATAGACCTTGAGACCATCATGCAAAGTGAAATAAGCCAGAGAGAAAAAACTAAGAACCACATGATTTCACTCATATGTGGAACACAAAGCTGAAAACAACAAAAAAAACAAAAACCCATGGACAGAATCATAGTTTAGTGGTTAGTGGCTATCTGAGGGTACGGGGACAGGAGGGAGAGGGAAGGGAGAAGGGACAGGGTCTCAAATATATGGTGATGGAAAAAGAACTGATTCTGGGTGATGAACAAACAACACAGCACATAGATGATGTATTTTAGAATAGTACACCTGGAACTTATGTAATTTTTACTAACCAATGTCTCCCCAATAAACTTAACAATAAAAAGTAAAACAGAAATGAGCTATTAAGCCATGAAAAAACATGGAGGAGACGTAAATGCATATTACTAAGTGAAGAAGCTAATGTAAAAAGGCTACGTACTATATGATTCCAACTGTATGAGCTTCTGGAAAAGGCAAACTAAGAGACAATACAAAAGATCAATGGTTATCAGAGGGTAGGAGGGAGAAATGAATAGGTGGAGCACAGTGAAGCTATTCAGTGTAAAGCAGTAATTCCCTCTTATCCATGGTTTCACTTGCCAAGGTTTCAGTTACCTGAAGTCAACAACGATCTGAAAATATTAAGTGGAAAATTTTAGAAATAAACAATTGATACGTTTTAAATTGCACACCGTTCTGAGTTGCATGAAGAAATCTTGCGCCAACCTGCTCCGTCCCATCCAGGACGTGGATCATCTCTCTGTTCAACGTATATACACTTTATAAGCTACCCAACATAGTAGCATCTTGGTTATCAGACTCACTGTCATGGTATCTCAGGGTTTATGTTCAAGTAACCCTTATTTCATTTAATAATGGCCTCACAGTACAAGAGTTGTGATACTGGCAATTCGGATATGCCAAAGAGAAGCCAAAAAGTGTGTCCTGTAAGTGAAAGGTAGATATGTGTGTATGAAAAAACACAGTATATACAGGGTCCAGTAATATCCACTGGAAGTCTTGGAATGTACACCCTTAGAGAAGAAGGGACTACTGTACTACAATGGTGGATACATGTGGGTTTGTCCAAACCCACAGAATGTACAATTCCATGAGTGAGCTCTAATGTAAACTATAGACTTTGTGTGATAATGGAGTGTCAAGATAGGTTCTTCTATTGTAACAAATGTACCACCGTGGTGTGTAAATAGTTGAGTACATGTGGAGATGGGAGTATAATAACTCTGTACTTTCTGTTATTTTGCTGTAAAAAATAAAGATTATTAATTTAAAAAATTAAGGAGAAATTATTGCCAAATATAGACATTTAAACATTCTTGATATTACAAAAGTATTTCATAATTTTGAAACCCTGAAAAACAGGATTACATTTGAAATATTACATATCTGTACTCTTTATTTTATGATATATAAAAAACAAGACAATGTATTACACACTCCTTCTGGTATGTCAACCTATATAAAAATTTTAAGTGTTTTAATGTTGTTGAAAACTTAAAATAGAAATCAACATTAGCGGGTAAAACCCTAGCTCAATTTAATAAACATGCTGACATATGGACTGCTCCCATCCACTTTGGAATTCTTATAATAATTTTACCAACTTGGATGTAGTAGCTAAAATTAGATAGTAATGCATGAATATTTACCTTTGAGTCATAATTTTGAAGGCATCTGGGAGGTAGCAGTCTGTATTCTCCATCTGAAATGGGTCAGCGTCACAAATCTTGTCATCTGTGCGACCATAGTTAGCACTCTCAATCATGATGACATCACTGCCTGGACATCGCAGATCTATAGAATAACCTTCACAGGACAATTCTCGCCTAACTAACCCAAATGGTAAAGCTGCTCTGCTGAAACCTTAAAAACAAAACAAAACAAAAAAAAAACACATTAACTCATTTAGAAGTATATTATTTAAGTAAGGCATTTTCAGGAAATATAATTCAGATCTATATTCAAGAGACATCACACAAACTGTGTTTTTTAAGTTATCCATTCATATTTATTAAATAATTCCTTGGTTCTATATGTCAAGAAATTATTATTAAATTTAATATATATCCTTAGCTAGACTACTTCACTGTTAAAGACAATTTAAAATTCCTCCCAGTGGTTCTCAACCTTCCTAATGCCGCGACCCTTCAATACAGTTCCTCATGTTGTGGTGATCCCCATAAAATTATTTTCGTTGCTACTTCATAACTGTATTTTTGCTACTTTTAGGAATTGCAGTGTAAATATCTGATATGTGTTTTCCAATAGTCTTAGGCGACCCTGTGAAAGGGTCGTTCGACCCCCAAAGGGGTTGCGACCCACAGGTTGAGAACCGCTGCTCTAAACAAAATATTTTCTGTATAATCTAGTCAAAAACAGGAACTAAGTGACTCTTTTTTGAGTAAATTCAACAAAAAAAATGAATAATTTAACCAATAGGTTTATAAATATTGACATTTTACAAATACAGAATGTAACAACTAACCAAGAAACAGTTTTCATTTATGCGTCGGAATAAAAGCTCTACTATACACTGGCTGTACATTTCCATTTAATGTGCCTTAAGGTGCCTTAAAACATCTTCATCTTAGCAGTTTTCACCCAAATAACTAAGATTATACTATGACAGTATCAACCTTAGGGCAACAATAAGTTATTTCAATTTACACACTCTTCACTGAAGACTGAGGAAAATCAGCAGATGGGCATTCAAAGGAGCAGACACTGCTCCAATTCATCCAGCAAGTGGAAATACCTAGAAAGGGCGAAATTTCTCTAATGTTCAGTTTTGTCATCTACAGAATAGAGATAAAACATCTGTGATGTTACTTATCCTACTTGGGAGATTCAAAATTGAAAGAATGTACATGTAAGTATTTAATTAAAAATGTTATATGAACTTTTGTATGGTGCATTAGGCAGAGTATAGAGAACTGCTGTTCATGAGTGTTGTAAAAAAAAAAAAATCCCAAATGGAATAAAAGATCAGAATTCTGAGTTTAACCAGGTTTCTAGTAGGGGTCTCAAAGTAGTAACAGAGCATAGGAGAAAGGGTAAAAAGCAGAAAAGCCAAGAACAGCCAAGAACTATCTGTAAGAAAAGCACATCTTTGCCATGCTGGTCTGCTACCTATGGGTTAGTGGCAGTACCAAAAACTCCTCCTACATTGTCTCAGTTTTGTTTTTTTGTTTTTTTCTTTAACTTCAGTTCTCTAACCTGTTGCCATCTACAGCATCCCAATAATTTCAACACTTTTTCCTCCCTCTGTCTTTTTCATTACTCTGCATCACATGATTTCTTTATATCCCCTTTAAAAGAAAAACACTGACATTTAGAAATAAGCTGTTTCAAGATACACCCATAAACTTGCAAACTGAAGAGTTGAGGCACGTATAGTTATTCCAATGCTATAACCTGTCCTCTTTAACTTTATTGCACAATGCCTGTTCACTAATTCAGTGAAATTAAAAGTCACCTGGATAAACATGCATCCTTTCTAAGATGCAAATAATCCTCCAAAAGGGTTACTGGGTGACACATTGGTATGATATAGAAAATCAGCAATTCTCAAACTTGGCTGAGCTCTCAAGTTCTACTGAGAAAACTAAAGGTGTAATTGGAATGAAAAGAAAAGGACATAATTTGGAGAACAGAAATCTCCCAGGGATTGTGGCAAAACCCAACCTTGGTAGGTTCTCAGAGCTAAGAAGGTTTATTGTCTTATGAGATTACTAAAAGTATATGGAAAGGTGCACTATCAATGAAGAAGAAATATAGAAATGGAACTGGGCAAATGTCAAAATCAACAGCAAACAGGACAGCCTTTTATTTATAAACTTCCTTAAGTTCACAACCTTTTACATATATTACTGCTTTCTTCCATTTCCAGATACTGTACTGTACTGCCTGTAAAAATAAATCTGGTTAATTAAACTAGTCTTATTATATTCATTTGAACTGAAAATAATTTTAGGGCTTCACAAGCTGACACTTATTTTTGTGGCAAAAGCTGTGTGGAAATTCAAACCAGAGGGATCATATAAAATTTTGGAGCTCAGACTATTTTAAAGGCAGAGATGATTTGCAATTATAATTCCTAAATAAAAGAAAGTAAATCACATTATTAGAAAATATTACAAATATTAGAACTTGTTATTGAAGACTGTCTTAAAGCCATAATTCACAACTTTCACTATTTGTCAAAAATATGGGAGGATGAAACACTGTGTGTGACTTTCAAATTGAGCCTTTTCATTTTTATTGTTGTTGTTGGTTTGCAGAATTATAGTTATGGTTCTAAGTCATTGGTTCCCAAGAGATGGTATGTGCTGGGCTGTTCAGAGGTACAAGAAAAATAATCAGCAATGGTGAAAAAACAAGTAAAGTAAAAAAAATGCAAAATATCAGTTATGGAACAATAGATGTTAAATTTGAATTGCCACTAACGGAGACACTTCAAAATTAGATTACATTTGCAAATGATTACTGAGGATGTGGCTATGAACTCTTCCCCTAAACAGCTCTTCTACCAATCACTGCACACAGTTCCAGAACAATCCACTTACGAAGTGTTTAGAACCTCCCCAAACATATAAATACATCCACAGCCAGACTTATCTGACCAGTTTAGTTACTATTGTCAGTGGAAGAGAGAAAATAGACATGGGTCAGTTATGTAATTTAAAAAATTACATAATTTTTAAAGAAAAATGTGCCCTTAATACTATTTCTCTAAAAACTTCAAGGAATATGGGTCCAATCTCTTCCACTGACAATAGTATTTCAAATAAAGTTTGTAAAGTCTTAAATAAAACTATTGCAATTAATATTAATTTTAAAAAGTCAATATTTTCACTAAGTAAATCTTATGAAAAGGCAGAACAAAATATTCCTAAACACATATATTTACCCTTTTTTAAATATACATTAATGACTTACTATAACCGAATCATACAGAGGAAATCATCACAGGTATGACCACTAATTCTTAACCACAATTCTTACTTTGTACATAAAGTAATTCTTAACTGTTCAAATAGGGTATTTTTGAGAACAATTTTGTTAAATCACTTGACAAGACTATAATGACTGACTCCCAAACATGACTTTGCATCAAAATCAGTTGTTTTTAAAAAGACATCTTCAAGCCAAATCGAGACCTACTAAAAATCATAATCTCTGTCTTCAGATGAAGCTAGGATATCTGTATGTGGAAAGGAATTTGTGAATTTATTTGCAACACACTAATATAATAACTAAGATGTGCCAAGAATTTCTCTAAGGCCTGTTACAAAATAGTTTTAATTTCTCTACTGAGATCGCATATTTTTAGCTCAATGTCATCATATTTCCTCTTAATTCTCTAATATAGTTTTATTTTAATCTTTGAAGATATTCCTAATAGCCCCTTTGAAATGTTTACCTTCTAAAATCTAGTGTCTGGGCCCACATAGAGGAAGTTTCTATTGAATGCTTTTCCTCCTGAGCTTAGGTTAACTTCCCTGTTTCTCTGCCTATATTGTAAATGTTTTGTTGTTGTTGTTGAAAACTAGACATTTTATTTTTTTTTAATTCATTTTTGTTGTTAGACTTATTGGGGTGACATCAGTTAGCAAGGATTACATAGGTTTCAGGCATACAATACTACAGTGCATTGTCAACTTGATGTATAATAAGTTCACCACCTAATGTGACTTCTCTTTCCATCTCCTTATATTTAGCTTCCCCTCCCTCCTCTCCCACCCCCTCCCCCTTCTCCCCTTAGACATTTTAAATAATATGCTGTTAGTAACTCTTGATTCACCATTCTTTCCCCTGAGATTTGCTGCTGTTGTGCTATTTTCTTGTTAATATCATGACAGTAGATTCCGCAGAATCTGTCTCCTAAATAGTGCGCAAGTTGCTTTGTTTCTGTTCGTTGTTACTGGAGTTGTTATTTTAACTCTTCTTTTTATTTTCTAGCCTGGTTTCCTAGGGATCACCCACTCCTGGCATGATTTAATGATCAGCCAATGACTGAGCAGACACTTTTCACAAATTCCATGAATCCATAATAAGGTCTCTACCCTCTGCTGACTTAGTGTGAGTGAGGGAAGTGTTCAAAGTTCAAGCCATTTTCAAGCCAGACTTGGGTTATTTACTTTCTGTCTAGTCCTCTCACTTTTCCTCAGCATATGTGTGTGATATGGGCCAAATGAAGAAGCCCTTTCCCCAACCCCTACTATAGAAGCCTTTTCCCTAGTTCTTCAGCTCTCAGTTTCACCTTTTTCGTAGTCTGTAGTCTTAATCATTTTCTTTTTTTTTTTTTTTACATTTAAATTCATTTTTATTGTTAGACTTATTGGGGTGACATCTGTTAGCAAGGATTACATAGATTTCAGGCATACAATTCTACAGTGCATTGTCAACTTGATGTATAATAAGTTCACCACCTAATGTGACTTCTCTTTCCATCACCTTATATTTAGCTTCCCCCCTTCCTCTCCAACCACCTCCCCTTTCTCCCCTCCCTAACCCACTCGTCCCCAAATAAACATTAAACTATTGATTGTGTCCATGGGTTATTTGTTTGTTCATTTCTTTTTTTCTTTGCTTTCAGTTTTATATTCCGCATATGAGTGAAATCATGCAGTTCTTTGTTTTTTCTGTCTGGCTTATTTCACTAAGCATGATGATCTCCAGGTCCATCC
>PVJL010000990.1:0-175925 GCA_004026885.1 Lyroderma lyra | reverse complement strand
GTCTGTCGCAGGGCACTTTGGTTGTTTCCATGTTTTGGCCACTGTGAACAGCTTCTTAATCAATTTTCCCTGGCTCCTCACCTTGAGCAATAGAGTGTCCTCCGCAGAGCAATACTCTGAAATTTGTAATTCGTGTCCCCAGCTCACTGATTACAATCACTGTGGGTTAGTATCCCTTCCAGGCTTTTCTGGACCTGGACAGGTGATTAACACCTGAGTAACCAGCTAGGCCAGAAGTCAACAGTCCGCGGGCTCAATGGACTGACTTTTCATCACGTAACCACCCAGTGACAGGGGCTTTGGGGCCTGTTTCCTGGACCAATGCTTGTAAAATTAACTGAATTAATTTTTCCTTGTCTACAGACTATTGTAATACTTTCCACCCATCCCAACTGAAGAAGTCAACAGTCGCCCAGGCCAATCTCAAGACCCCTTCCCCTTTTTAGATCAGATAGAGTGAGAGCTCTGTGGATCCCCAATAGGTAGGGATAATGACCACCTTCAGCAGGAAGGAAATACAGAAGATGAGACCTACAGTTCCTCAACTTCCCACAGAGATTTGTGGGATCACATCTCTCAAGAGAAAAGTATGGAAGGCAGACAGAATAAGGGGGATCTCAGGACCCCTCCCATGGGACTCGCCCAGCTGGAGCAGTCACCCCAGCCACCACCCTCTCCTTAGTAATTCCTGCCCTAAGCTAGGCAATCACAGGAGGGAGTTCCAGACAAATGATGAAGGTAAAGGGCAGAAGAAGCCCATCAGTTTAAGCCAGTTCCTGATGCCTGCACAATAAGAGTTACAACGACCTTCATTTCACCTGAGCCTTATTATATCATCATTATAATATCATGCATATGCACAGAAGTAGATTACTATCATTATAACAGACTGAACTCTGGAAAAGAACATGCGCAGTTAGAAAAGGTAATGTAATAGACCCCTTGTCGATTAAAATTGTCAATCACAGGACTCCCACGTCCAGAGGTGTATCTCTTGTAGACAGGAAAGAAAATATATACTGCCAGGGCCTTGGTGGTCAGGGCCCTTGATCAACACTCTCGCTCAGGACCACCTACCTCTTTGAAGTGTACTCTCTCTTTTAATAAACTATCTCTTTGTTTCACCTCTACACTTTGATGTGTGTCTCGTTCAATCCTTTGCTCGAGATACCAAGAACCTGGACAATGTGCTGGGAAGGACTCATTCTCCGGTAGTGTGTGTAGCTTCCAGTGAGTCAAGAATGCTTTAGCTCTTTCATTTCCAAGATTTCCTGGTTAGGGTTCAGACAGGCCCTCCAGTCTCCACACATGGGACTACAACTCCAGGCTAGCAGACCTACGGGTTTTCCCCATTTGTTTTCCACAGGGTTCACTACTTTTACTGACAACGCTGCTATGCACAGGTTTCCACTCTCCACTCCCAATCAACACAATGCTCTCCAGCACCAAAGACAATGAATTCCAAGGCCAGCCATGCCCTAATGAAACTACCAAAATGACACACAGAGATAAGGAGTGGGGCAGGGGGAATAGGAGCAGCCCCAAGCTAAAGGTTTTAAAGGTCCATTGATAACACCAGAAATTCTATCAGTTTTTCATAAATAAATGCTTCCCCATTTCTTATTTGGCTCTGGTTAATTTCCAGAGCTCTTAAATGGTTCTTGTTGACAATTGTGTTCAGTTTCATAGACAATTTGCTACTCTCTTTACTCCATCAATCATCAGAAGTCCCTGGAAGGGCTTTACAAATAATTACTATCAATCCTCAAAACAACTGCATGAGATAGGTATTGCTATGATAAGCATTTTACAGAGGAGGAAATCGAGCAAAACTAATTTTTCCATAATCACACATCCAAGTAAGAATGTAATCAAGGTCTGAAACCCAATAATAATTCAGTTCCCATGTTCATGGTCTTAAACGCAACTTTAATGCCTCTACAAATGATAATGACAACTAGCAGCAGGTTTGGGGAACTTTGTTTTAGAGGGAATAGTTAGGATGTATTGGGTGCTTCTTCTAGTCTTAAGAGGAAGCAGGGCAAGAAAGGAAATGGGTGTGTCTGATGGTCAAGTATTCAATGAAATTCCTCAGTCAGCATAATCAACATAAGGAGACACCCAATTTAAACCTTTTAATTACACTAATTACTATGTTGTTTATTCTAAACTGTGTTTTCAATCTCTACTTCAAAGAAAAAATAAGTATCCCAACAAGTGTAATCCAATCCATCTTGCAAGTCTGACAAATGAAAAAAAAAAAAAACAAAAGAAAAAAATTTGTGGGAGGCCTGGTGAACAAAAAAATCAATACTGCAGCTTTGTGCTGTGCAAATGTGAATACTGCCAAACGGTGGTACTTACAGTAAAACGAACTGTTTTGTTCCACTTTCTCCCCTCTGAACAAATGATTCTAAGACAATATTTCCCTCAAGCTATGAAATGTCAAGCAATAACTCTGTGCTTTAGGCTAGTGATTGGAATAAATACCTCCCAGTAAGAGATGCAGTGACTTAGGACTAAAGTCATTCACATTTAGGGGACAACTTCTAATAAACAGATACACTGCTACCAGATGGGAATTTGTGAGACCAAAATTGGAAATCTGTGACTGAATTTTGCATCATTTATGAGCATTTTTGCAAGAAAATATGTTACTCTGGCAATAAATAGTACATGCTGCTATGAGGTTAGACTTCTTAGGGACTTCAAGCACTTGACTGGGAACATTTTGCTTTTCTGACATGATCTCCATTTAATCTGTTCTTTGTGCGTATCTGTAAAATCACACACCCCTATGAGAGTCTTGTTAAGATGTAATATAAATACTTCAAGTTTTCTGGTACTGTTTTTCTTAATTACTGTGAACTAAACACTGTCATGGATGCTACTGCTCATGCTGTCTAGGGTTCCGGTAAGCACTATGACTTCTGATTATCAGGCACCTCTATGGGACTGAGGCTGTGACTTCAAGCTCTACTGAAACATTAAGTCAGGCCAGCGTCTATTAACAGTGTTGGCATTTGAAATCTCTGATTTTTTCCTGTTTATATATGAGATTTCTTCCTAAAATAGAAATGAGAAAAATACTTAAAAAGAAGAAGACATGATTTCAACTGGGCTGAACTCTGGCTTACGCTTCTAGAAAAGTTATTTCCATTTCATTATAATTTAGATGAAAAGAGAATGTTAAAAGCAAACCTAAAAGATAAATTGTTTGACTAATAGTTCAACTTTTTAATTTATCTCTGTATATTCATGAGGTCATCAAAACAAAATTTTAAAAATCAAGGATGTATAATAAAACCTGTCTTTATATTCTAAAAGGGAGTCTACTGGAAGGAAGTCTTTCATATAAGTTTGCAGAATGTTCCTCTGTTATTTGTTACTCTATTATTAGTCCATTTGAGAAATGACTTTATCAATCATATCCTAAAACATCTAATTTTTTTTTGGCATTCATTACCATATAATTCTTTTAACCTCTCAGTATTAAGTGAGGAACCTAAAATTTTTTTGAGAAATAAAAATCTTTCACCTTCAAATTGGTTTTCATGACAAGAGTAAAGAAAATAAAAGATTGAAATGGCATTTTCCAGCCTAAGCACACCAGCCTTGAAAATGTAGCAATCTTTGTGTATGAGAACTTGGTTATTAGCATGAAACACCAATCAGGTCCTTACAAAAATATAAAGTTTCTGTGAAAGAAAGTATTCAAACAATTTAAGACCATGTAACTATAAAATAATCAACTCATCATATATGAGTGACATGCCTTAGCTTTGTGTGTCATTTTCACTTACAAGCTGCCTTTTTAATTCTGGATATATTTTAAATACGAAGCATTTCAAACAAATGGCTTTCTAAAAAGAATATTTAGTTTAAAGCCAAATTCAATTATATGCAAAATACTGACTTAAATTGGAATTTTAAAAATTCCTAATAAATACATGATGAAAAAATAATGCATAATTAAGTCCAACTATATAAACAACAACAAAACTTCCTTTGGGATTTTCTAAAATTAATGCAATTCTGGACACTTCGGACAGGCAGGTAAAATTTTATGTATAGAATGCCATCAGCAGATAGGTTCACATATTTCTAGTTCTGAAATCTTCTTGATATTTTAAGGAGAAAGTATGCATTATGAATCCTTCCAGTCATTTTTGAATTACATTTATTAGAAAGAAATTCACTTCTCCCACTAAAAAACTTGTAAACCACTGATTAGTAATTCACATGTACTATTAAAATACAGCAATTTAAAAGTTATAAAATACTATCAGTTTAATTCTGAACTCTAACAGAAAAATTCATCATAAGCATGTCTATTAAAAATAATATATGCCACAGAAAGACACGCTTTCAACAGTCTCTGCATATAACTATAACTTCTCCAAAGTCCACAAATAGAGAATACTACAAAAAAAAAGTGAATTTTGTATTAAGCCACAATATTATCCTTACTACTCAGTGACTATGTTTAAACTATTTCCTCTGCACAGGATATTTCACTCATTTTTCTCGTAGGCGGCAGTTACTTTCCAAAATCCAGTTCAAAGCTTCCCTAACAATGCAGAAAGGAGAACCTGAGCTCAGGATTGGCTCATCATTTTTCTTTCTTACAATAAATAACATATATTGCCAAGTATAATGCGCACCCACGTTTTTGGCCCAAACATTCAGGGGAAAAAATGTTTCATTTTAATTTTTTTAATTCAAAATTTTATTTGTTTTAGTTACTTGCTTTTTATATTATGAAGAAATTTTAGCATTTACTTTGTAATATATTATGGTCCAATAAATTTTATGTAACAAATAATTACAAAATACAAGAACAGATACAAAGTATAAAAAAGGTTTTATATATAAAAATTATTATCGTATTCCACGGTATTATTTTGCATATGGATATTATTATTAAGTTCTAGAGTCACACTTTTAATTCATAAGCATAAATAATAGAATGAAAAACATTTATATAGATAGGGAATTAATACCACCCATATATAATGCGCATTCTTTTTTTTCCCCCTCAAAATTTTGGGCAAAAAAATGTGCATTATACACAGCAAAATACAGTATTTACTGAGCACCCACGACAGGCTTAGCACTATTCTAGATAGTTGGGATATAACGGCTAACAAAAATGATATGATCCCTGTGCCTGGATAATGTATATGAGGAGTGAGTGCTCCTTGAGCAAAGGTATCCTATCTTTCTCGTTCACTATTACAATGCCAAAACCTAATAGTTTACACCACTCTCTTTACAGAGGTCATGACAAAAAGAAGTATTAAATAAATGGATGTATGAATAAATTGAGTGAATGAACAACTATGAGCTCCTCTATCAGAACAGGAAACATGCTCTAAGGGTCCCTTCACTTATATTCCTCCCCATCTGAACCCTGAGTTGCTCAACAGAAAGAATGAATCTTACTCAGTTTTGTATTCTTGGTTTCCAGCATAGTACATGGCACATAAGAGGCATGTAATTTTTACTAAATTTTATTTTATGCTTTATTTTTCACTTGAATTCCTTATATAGAAAGGTGTCAAATATGTCCAAGAACATAAAATGAAGATTTTTTTTTTACAGGAAGAATACACACACAGCACAAGTGTTATCTATATTTTTTATATGTTAAAGTTTCTATAATATCAATAGTTTTGAGGTTTAAGTTATGCACGTTATCAGAAAATGTTTTATTAAAATAACCAGCTATCAGGAGACTAAAAATATAACAAACATGACATCTTCAGAGTCCCCAAAACAGTAAGACTCAACTATGATATGCAGTCTTAAATGACCACCTGTTAGAATTCAAAATCATCCAGGAGTTGTGATCCTTAGTCATGTAAAAGCCATCACAAAAACCAGAAGAGTAACTTGACCCCCTCTCCCTGTTTTCCCCACAGAAAGACAGGGAATAGTCTTTACATTTATCACTAGTTAAAACCAGTTTAACATTAAGAAGTTGCTATCAGTAAAGCAATTTCAGGTCATTCACACTGTACTTACCAAATTAAAATTATTAAGTAATTCTGTATATTCACTGACAAAAACAAAAAAATCAGAAAATAATCACAGAATAACAAAACATCCATTTCATCATCTCCTCAGGTACAACTTCTATTTCCATGCTGGTACTTTAATACAATCTTCCAACAATTTTATTGTTTTTCTACTACTGTTCTTTGTCAGAAATTCCCTTAGCTCCAGTAACCACATCCAACCTCAGAGTGTTTGTTCTTGAGAGGTTAAACAAAAAAGCAAAAGAGCCAAAATATCAGACTTGTTCCCTCACCCAGTGCCGACCTCCTCCCCACCACCCGAACGGCTAAAAAGGATTCTGATTCTTGGCCCTGACCGTGTTAGTACGACGAATAAACTACTTAGGGGTGGAGGGCTCGCGTAAAGTATTCCACAGGCAGGTCTCCCAGATCGAAGAGAGCCAAAATTTGGATTCTAAGTCTGTGTGTTAATGTCTTGCTATATTTAAACATAAACAAGAAGTATTTTTTTAACTCACAAAACATTAACCATAATTTCATTTTTTTGAAGGTACATTTAAGTTGAATCAGAAGGACAGCAATGCATATGAATATAAGATTTCCATGTGAATTGACTTTTATTTGGCAATAATAAACTCTAAAGCTGTGCAGAAGTTACCACTGTAACAACTGGCTTCCTTGTTAAAGTTATCCTGTAACAGGGCCAATTAATATCAATTCTAAAACTTATTTGAGTTAACTACATTGAAAGGGCACTGAAACCACTCACTCCTTTCTCTGAATCCCAAACAGGAATCCAAATGTAATTACAATCAACCACTGCTTTCTCAAATGTCCTAGAAGGGAAAGGCTTCATATATCGCCACATACATTCCAATCAGGTATTTAGTTCTCACTTCAGGTAGGAAAGACTAAAATATGCTGAAACGAGTCTTGACTCCTACATCTTGACTTTTCACAAACCGTTAGCCACACCCCACACTATCACTTAGATCATTTAAAAAATGTTAGCCATTTAACCTTTCTCCCAATGCAGGAGGGAGAAATATCTTGTGTTTTTTCCTACATGTTATAAAAGGTACTCCTCTGCTAAAACCTCAAAAGACTTCCTCAAGTTAGAATTACTTTTTTTTTTAACTGAACACACGAATACTTATGGAAGATTATATACAGGCTTTTCTGCTAAGGGGAAGAAGGTATTTTCCAGCAGGGCTCTAGGGGAAAAAAATGAATGCTTACTGAAGTACTATCCCACCTCAACAAAACAAAAAACAAAAAACAAAACAAAAACTCATGAGACTAAAGTGAATTTTTAAAAATTTCCCCCTTTTTCTTCTAAATAATATTTAAAATTGTATTGGAAACTACATTGCAAACATAAAAAATTTTAAACACAAAATCTGGACTGTTAGTACTAACATGTAAGATTCTTCATTTATAACTGAAGGTTTTTATCTTGTAAGCAGTTGCAAGATAAATTTCTAAAACACACACTGACCTTAAGGAAACAACCAAGTGAGTAATAAATAAAACATCTAAAAAAATACTCCAATAAACAATATACTAATGTGCTACTACTCTCCCCAATGCTCCCAGACCAGTTAAGTACTGTAAAATGATAAAATGAGTGAAACCAAATCCAATAATGAGCATAATTTTGTGAATTTCACTTCAAAATTCAAACTCAAAATAATCAAAAGCATTACCAAATAGAAAATAGAATTCCTAACATTACCTCTGAAAAACACATCTTTGGCAATCCCATCTAGACATTTATGGCTCATTCATTCATCCATTTGTATTTGTGTCCTTAGCACATTGTAATAAGCCTCTGAAACTAACAATTCTGAAGTTGAAGACAACTAACTCCACCACCACTGCAAAATACAGCAGTAAAAAGTCCTCCCTAAGGCAAAGAGAGGACTTATTATCCACTGCCTGTGATACTACGAGTTAAAATAGAAACCATTTCACAAAATGTCTTGAAGATTATCAAATAATTCTTTGAATGAGAATATAACGACTTTAATTTCATAGGTGGTTTTGGTGTTATTTTTGTTGGGAGGTTGAGGTTTGTTCAATTTTTAATGAAAAGAAGAGATTCTTAAAAACAGACTCAATCTATTTTCAAATCTGTGTCACCAGAACATTCAAGGAGAGAAGTAAGGGGGATAGAGATCATTTTAATATGACATTGTAAAGTTATAAAATGTTGCTTTAAAGAAATAAACAATACTACTTTTCTGCAGAATTAAAAGTACATCCTTTATTGTATTTAACTGCTAAGCTGAGCATCAAGGGAACTAAGAAACAGCATCGTAGCAGATTCAACTGTATGAGCACTGCCCCTACATGAGGTCTGGCAATTAAGTTCACGAACTTGCCATCACCATGCGCTTATGTTGACAGCACTGTACAAACAGCTTGGTAAGCTTTCATAACCTTGGTATATCTGTGCCTCACAGCTGTCTTCGTGTTGACATGTGGTGGTGTCTTGCTCAGTGGCGTTCTTTATTATTGTTACATGTTTTTGTGTGCTACTGAAAGAATGTCAGAGTTTGAATTAGAGCAACGAACAAACATGAAATTCTCGTTAAACTTGCCAAGAGCAGAAGTGAAATCAGAGAGATGTTAGTCCAAGTTTGTTGGGATAATGCCAAGAAGAAAATGGCAGGGTAAAAATGGATTAAACGTTTTTCTGAGGGGAGAAAAGGCGTCACTGCTGAGGAGAGGTCAGGGTGGCCAGTAACCAGCAGAACTGACAAAAACATTGCAGAAATTTGTCGACTTGTGCATCAAAATCATCAGCTGACTATGAGAAGCACAACAGATCAAGTAAACATCTACAGAGAAACAGGAAAACCTTAACTGAAAATCTGGGCTTGACACAAGTGTGTGCAAAACTGGCCCCAAAAGAGCTCGCCGATGAACAAAAAGCAAAGGAGAGTCGAAGTTTTCTAAGACCTTTTGGAGAAGCAAGATGATGTTTTGGGCCATGTTATCATTGGTGATGAAACATGGGTGTACTAATATGACCCTGAAACATAGCATCAAAGTGCATAATGGAAGTCAGCCAATTCTCCATGACCACAAAAGTTCTATCAGTCCAAATCAAGAGTAAAAACTATGTTTCTAAACTTTTTTAATATCAGAGGGATTGTTCATTATTCATTTTATCAACTGGACAAACAGTCAACCAAATTTACTATTTGAAAGTGTTGAAAAGGCTCATGAAAGTTAGACAAAATGACCTGAACTATCTGCCAACAACTCACGGCTCTTGCATCACGACAATGCACCATCTCACAGGGCACTGTCTGTGAGGGAGTTTTGAGCCAGTACACAAATCACTGTACTGGAACACCCTCCCTACTCAACTGATCTGGTCCCTAATGACTTTTTCTTTACCTGAAGATAAAGGAAATACTGAAAGGAAGACATTTTTATGACATTCAGGAAATCAAGGGTAAAATGACAACAGCTCTGATGGGCATTCCAGAAAGAGTTCTAAAATTCTTTGAAGGGTGGCCTAGGTGCTGGTGTCAGTGTGTAGCTTCCCAAGGGGAATACTTCAAAGGTGACCATAGGGATATTCAGCAATGAGGTATGTAGCACGTTTTCTAGGATGAGTTCGTGAAATTAATTATCAGACTTCGTATGCAGCCCATTGTCATCTTTCCTACAAACACCAGTAGTGCAGAGGCAACAAAGGAGTTCCAACTTCTGGTTTCAGACATTCTAACAACACAGGTATGAACTACTGTGGTCCACTTATACGCAGATATTTTTCTTTTTCTTTTTTTTTTTTTTGGGGGGGGTAGTTCCCTGGCTGGGAATCAAACCCAGATCGCAGCGTTGAGAGTGCCGAAGCCTAGCCACTACACCACCAGGGAACTCCCCTTTCTTAAATAATTTTTTTGGGAGGAGGGGGTAGATTTTTTTCAATAAAGGCTATAAATATATTTTCTTATCCTCATGGTGTTCTTAGTAACATTTTCTTTTCTCTACCTTGTTTTATTGTGAGAATACAATATATAATACCTAAAACATGCAAAGTATGCTTTAATTGACTGTTTATGTTATCAGCAAAGCTTCCAGTAAATAGTAGGTTACCAGTAATCAAATTTGGGGGCTGTCTAAAGTTGTACACAGGTTTTCAATTGCATGGGGGTCTGCACCCGACGCCTGTAGTGCTCAAGCATCAACTGTACAATGAGTTGCAAGATAAAAAGGCTCTTAGGAACCCTTTTTGAGATAGAGTTGATATTAACTATTCTAATGCCCCTTCCTTGGTACTTTAAATGCCTTATTTTCCTGTACAACCTCAAATACTTTTAATTTCACCCTTATAAAGCTGAATGTTAGCAGATAAAAAAGCAGTAAGAAAAAAATACAAAAAAGGCTTAATAATAGTCTCAAAGAAAACAAGCTCTTCTTATCAGAAACTTAAAATATGTTTAGGTAAATTTGATTTATAATGACAACAGGTATGTTTTAAAATAGTACATCTCTTAAGATAAACTGTCTAAACAAATAATACAAAGCTTAAATACTTTATATAAGAACTGGTTACAAATTATGATATCAATTTCAAAGTAGGTAAAGAAAAAGAACAAGAAAATGGAATAAACGTAAGCAGCAAATAAATATATACAGTGTTTCATTCAATAGGTCAGGAGAAAAACAAAGTCAAAAATTAAATGTTATAAAATTCTTCTAATTAAATTACCAAAGATTTGGTTGTGTACCATAAAAGGACAATCTCGTGTATTTCTGAGACTACAGAATGGTACAATCTTTCTGGAAAAAAAAAAAACTTTATGAAATTTCTCTTAAAAAATGTATTTTTTAAAAATATGAAAACATTTTACAAAGGTTTATATAAAAATACATTCATAACAAAAAAATTTGAGATAAAATAGGAAAACAGTGTGAAGGTACACTGGTAATACAGAATAGGACACAACCCTAATAAATAATATATTATAAATACAAGCAATAATGTTACAAATAATACTATAATAAATGACATTTTATAATTTGGGTATGTTAACAGAAAATAATGGAAAAGAGTTATAAATCTACTTAATATATACCCACCCCCCAAAAAAAGAACGAAACTCAGGAAGTGGAACCCTTTTCGGCATAGCAATGACCAGCTCATCGAAATCACTGGGCTCAGCAATCAGGGGGCTGATGAAAACTGGCCACCATCCCTGAGATATCAAGAAGCAGAGCTTCGGTTAAAGTAAGCAGGTGAAGGAAAAAGCACTCAGCCTACGAGGAAAAGAGAAATCCCGTTGCCCTTTATGGGAACAATATGAAAATATACCATCTTTCATAGTGAGAACTGAAGTGTCTCCTTCATCTTCTTATTCCTGAGCAACTAGACGATGTACACTGACACAGAAATCCTGTTGGTTTTTCCAGAGACTGCATATATCTCTATTCCCTACACCACGATTCCCTTATTGCATCTGAGACACATTTTTCTTGGATAATCAATAAAGAAGTATTTTGCTCAAGCAGGGGTGTGTATCCATGCATTTTCCTTAATACCCTCCTCTCCCAACTCACAATTACCTTCATGCTGTTTGTTCCAAATGTCCCCCTACTCAATGCAGTACACCCCATGGTTACTGCTTTGATGATGCTTGAGTTAAAATATATATGCTGAAAGGTGGATCAGTGATCTATTTTTATAAAATTAACTGTTTATATAAAATAAAGAAGCAAATGGTACCTGTGACACCAAGATGCTATGTAGAAAATTCCATTTATTTATCCCATATAATTTATTAAAACGAACAAAGCTAATCTGTTTATACTAATGAAATTGAGTCTTAAATAATTTATTCATAATCTAAAATCTGGCATGTGTATTCTTGCCTTTGTAACTTTCTTCATACCATTCTCCCTACCTGCAATTCCCTCCATTATGCTCAGAGCTTCTGGGCTCCCCTCTCACTTAGGGATTCCTCCCTTTAAAGTCCTTCCTAGCAGAAAATACAGTATAAAACTATCCTGAACTGATAAAAAGGCAGACTTGATTCAGAGAGGACATGATAACTTTTGCACTTATACAAATAATGCACATAAGATTCCCAATACCACAATAACAAATGTTAGGTTTTTCAAAGAGAAGTAATTTACTGCAAAAAGAGACAAGCAATAAAGGAGGGTCACTGGTTATTGTAGTACACCCCAGGTGCCACTCTTGTACAATAAGTCTTACTGAAAAGGCAGAGTAGAGCCAGCACACCCATATTCCTAAGGGTGCCCCAGGAATGTGGACACAAAGAACCACTCCTGCCTTCTAGTGAGATGCTGTCTCTGTCTTCCTTGGGGATTTGGACTTAGGACTTGCAGCACTTTCTGCTCTGTAACAATATTCTGCAAGCTTGTCAACCACATTAACTTACAGAAAATTATTGAGGCTGGTTAATTTGCTTGCTTGCTTCCTGAGTGCTTTTAAACCTAGTTGGCTGTACATACCAGGTCGGACAATTAATTTCACGAACTCACCCTAGAAAAAGTGCTACATACCTCACTGCTGAATATCACTAGGGTCACTTTCAAAGTACACCCCTTAGGAAGCTATGCACTAACACCAGCACCTAGTTCACCCTTCAAAGCAGTTTTGGAACTCTTTTTCTGGAACGGCCATCAGAGCTGTTGTCGTGCCCAAAATCTGAAAATTAAGTTTGTGAACTTGCCACCGTACGCTTACGTTGGCAGCACTGTACAAATAACTCGGTAAGGTTGCCAAGGTTATTGACACCTAAGATTAGAAACAGGGGAAAGCTCCTTGGAAGTATGTTCTTAGACCACATAGCCCCAGCTACCCTACCTCAGTTCCTTAACTGCATCTCAATTACGACCATACACTATGGGCATTCTCTGCACCTACCACATGGCTTCAAACTTAACCAACTTTAAGTGTTTCTCCTTGTAAGACTGAACATTCCTTGAAGGAAAGAATGCTTTATCCCAAGCATCTAGCAGAGTGCCTCCTTACAGTAAGTACTTAATACATACTCATATGTGATGTTAATTTTATAGCTCCACAAATGAAGGCTATGGAGTATTTATCCAAGGTCACTTAATTAAAAAAGAATCAGAAGACCGGCTTTAATGCTCCTTCCACCACACCATGGTACCTTGTCAATCCTATTAGCAGTTATTTTTTGAGATTCCAGGCTACTTTGCTTCAGCACTCTTTTAGCGTATTTTACCATGGGCATCACTGTAATCCCTCAAAACCTTTCCTAGGCATTTAAATTAATTCTGTCAAATGCACATTTAAAGGAACACATGGGTAATTTTTTCATACATTTCTCATAGGTTATATTAAACTTATTTTGTAAACTATATTCATGAATATATAATTCACTTATCCAGTAACATTTCTGTATATTGTGAAAGTGGAAATTTTATTTGGAATTCTGATAGGCAAAATTTAGAAGTCACCTAAAAGTTATTAACAAACATTTTGATGATGAAAACTTCACTACATGTAATATTATTACAATTTTTTCTGAGCATTCGGTTGTCAGCATTTTTTTATTACCCCAACCAAATCAAAGACTATAAAATGTCTGTTGGTTTCAAAGGAAATAGACTAATGGGTTCTATATCTTGGTCAATTCCCTTAGTCACCTTTGCTTTCAATGTCTAGTACAAAGTCAGTTTGTTAAACAAATTAACCATCTTGCTAAAATTCCACTTCATTCTGAAGAAATATACTTGCCTACACATTATTTTGTAATAAGTATATACCAGAAGTCTATATGGGTATGCTCTCTGGATGTTGGAAAGAGAGAGTTCTACATAGGAGGCCACAGATAACATTTTCCTAAGCTAAATAGAGTTTTAAGAGAAACCCACTGAAGTTTGTTATCTGGAGCTTAAGACACTGCATATGTTTTTATATAGGGGTTGTCATCTTGCCAACACCCCTATATCTCAATTTCCTATTTCATTAATAATTTTATCTTACCAAAATAATCAGTTGTACCAACTATTTCTATATATTCTTCCATTCACTTTTTCAGACTCAATATGCATTATATGTTATAAGGCCTGCAAAAAATAGGAGATAATATGGTGTCAAAAATCTAATCTCAAGAACTACAATAAGGAAAATTACATAACTATCTTTAATAAGCAACTCCACTATTTTCTCAGGTACAATCAGGAAGTTTTTCAAACCCAGGCCGCAGCACTGACAGCGCCAAAGCCTTAGCCACTACACCACCAGGGAACTCCAGGAGGTTTTCCATGATATCATCCCAGCATCCATCACGCTATAATATAAACTCACATGCTTTCCGACAGAAGATGAGAAAGAAAGTGCGTGAGGGTACAGGTAGTTTCTATTCTGTTCACAACCATAATTCACAGCACCTAAAAAGGTGGGTACTTAATAAACACATGTTAATATGCCAATAGTAACCTATCATATGTACAAATGTTATTAGATCAAATTTTAGTTCCTTGAGATAACTCCACTTGTAATCTCTCAAACTCAATTTCCTATTAATTCCCCTACTTTTATTGCATATTTCAGTTGTTTTTTGGGTTTTTTCTTTTCTTTTTTGCTCATTTATTTACCACTGGAACATTTACTGAGTGACTACCATGTGCTAAGCACAACACAGTATGTTGAAATGAACTTTTCAGTTTCTACTTTTTAAGCAGCCCAGTCTTAAAAGTATGAAGCAGAAGCACATCATATAGTGAGAGAAAGGTGCATAACTTCACAAGATACAAAGCTATCTTGACAGGAAAGATGTCAAGAAAAGGCAATATTTTAAAATCTCCAGTATCAAGAATACACAAACTGAAACAGGTAAAAACCTTAAGAGTATCTTGTCTATGGGAAGGGAAATGACAGAAAGACCACATCAAAGTTATTTTTTAACCCACTGCTGAAAGTATTCTCTGATAATATTTTTTCTCACTATAGTTTTTTTTTTTTAAAATCAGCAAAACTAGCCTCAATTCAGTCACTCAACATTTCACACGTATTTACTTGGGTTTGCAAACAAATCGAAAGCTGCTCCAGTATTTCCATACTAAAATGAAACTATGTGAAGCGAAATTCAATGAAACTCAATTAGTGTGTTCCATAAAAATTGTCAAAATAACGTATTTTACTGAGGAGTTTCTGGTTCACTGTACCAGCTCCATTCTCATTATTTCATGAATGGCCCTTATGAAATTCTCTCATAACTCATCGTCTCCACACCTTGAGTCCTTCTCTATTTGTGTTGAACAATTCTGCTAACCTTTATCTTTCTAATAGCATATGTAATTCTAGCAGAATTAATGGGTTTAATAGCTCTCTCTGGTTGGTCTTCATGATTAATTTCAAATGCCTAAACATGACATGCAAGGTCTCTTGAATTTCTAGCCACATCTCCAAGTGTCCACACACATCTCTCTCAATTCTGTATCCCAAATAAATCGAATCATAGTCTTGTTTCAATGATATATTCTAATGTCACAAGTTATTTTAAATCTGACAATCAGAACTAATCATTTGCCCTCTATGTTTTCATAACTCTTATAGGGGCCTAAATTATCACACTTAGTAATTAGAAATAATTACAATTTAATAGGTACTATTTTCTCAGAATATCAAGTCTTGCATCTTATTTATCTTTTTGTCCCTAGAAGTATGTGCAAGTGATAAATTCTATTTTTAAAATTGTAGTCGCTAAGAAAAATCTAAACAATTAAATTTTAATTTGGGGATGTTGGAACTGGGAAAGACTTTTGGCACACCCAGTCCTGTATATCGTTATTTATATACATCTATATACAAAAAACGATATCCCACAGGCATAACTTCTATATCAAAACAAATTACACTTACAATCTTCATATACAATACAGCTTTCATGAAAAGATATTCTGTTTGCTATTCTGTTTCATTTAAGTGCTGTTCATATCCACTAAATGCTGTCTTCACAAACTGATAATGGGTGGCTACATCTACAATTTGAAATGCACTAATCTCGTCCAAATACTAAAATAAAGAAATGAGAACTTAGGATGATTATGGGAATTCTCTAAAGTTCCTGAACTAGCTAATGTGAAACACTACATTCTATGACATAGGTCACTCTGCCTAGGCAGGTGCTGTACACTCTCAATATACATTTTGAATATTCTACCAATTGACAATAAGAAATTTGAAGCTTCCAATGAATACTCAAAACTCTACTCTGGACAAAGTAATGGTTCTCCTTAAATCATATTAATATCACTTAAAAATTTACTTATAAAATAATCCCTATTAAACACACTCACAATGGCTAATTACACTACGGGGCACTTATCAATATCTCTAGACTTCAACAGTAAGTGGATCTTTTTGAGAAAGTGTGTCACATTCCTGGAATTTCAGGGTTATGGTCTTTTAATCCATTACCAGTTTTCTACCAAGGGATTAAAGTCTTGTTTTTCTTACATTAATTATATATAGAATCCTCCAGCAGAAATTCTGACAGAATGTAAATGAGCTAAACAGATGCTATTTTAATTAAAAAGAGTACATGCATATAATTCATTTTGAACAGGAATTCAATAAAGGTTTAAAATTATTTTTATTTGGCAGGTTTCACCGTTTAAATAAAAAAACCCACGTTTTAAAGCTTATCAGATTTAATTATTAATAATGCAGAATAAGGAGTAAACTTAGAGTTTCATCTACAAAGTGAATAAGTATATGAGAAATATTTGGGAAGAGAAAACAGAAAACACAAAATTATCTGGTTAACTCTAAGAAGCTGAAATTTTGCTTTCTGGCAAAGAATTATTTGATTGCTACCAAATTGAAAAGACTACAATTTGGGCAATATAAAAGCTATATAATTATGCAGATAATTGCAAAAAAATGTGTATTTTACATCTAAAATGATACATTGAAATACAAACATGAACAAAAAATTTAAACTGCTTTCAACAAAAAAGGTAAAATTCACTTGTTGCAGCCATAATTCTCTTAAGATCCCATAGGGAGTCGTATTTATTAAGTTTTTAGTAAGTCTTGGTTAACAACATCACCCAAACATAAGATCCATTTAATTTCAGCTAACTGTTATCTAAGTGACCTGCCTAGATTTTCACATAGATACAGGGTAAGCCTCATGTGTCCCTGTTTTAGAGTAACATCAGTTGGGGACTGTTTCACTGTACATCTGAACAATAGTAACAGGGTATTCAAATTTGGAAAAGAGAATTTATGGAAATCCCAATCCTAATTAAATCACAGAATTAAGTTTTAAGGTAGTAAATAATAAATCACAATGAATCCCCAATCTGGTTGTCAAGGAAACTACTTTGCCTCTGTCATAATTGCTGTGATCCTCATCTTGCCCTTATGACACCAGCCCTTATCACGCATTCTGGTCAGATACTAAGAAAGTAGCTTCTCTATTCCTTTCAGGAAATCATGTAACATGCATTGAGCTTGACTGAACAGGAACATGAGACCATACAAATGCTGAATTCAAGGCCTTTCCGGTTCTCTCTGGAGATAATTAACTAGTAAGTGGCAGTATATTCCTATCAATCTTGAGATAAGAAATGGGACCAAGGTTCCTTGGTAGTCTCCTTAGCAGCTGTGTTTATAAGTTTTTACTGATTGGATCCAGTAATCACTAGCATCTTAACATTAAACCTCAGTTTTTAAGAAAAATTCCTCTGAAAATAAAGATGAAAAAGAGCTATAAACAGAAATATTTACATTAAAACATTAAAATTTATAAAACAAATATTATAAGTAAAACACTAAAATCAGTGCCAAATAGATTACTCAAAATGGTTTACTTAACTTTCCCATTTTTACTTACTTTTTTTTTTATATTGGTCATTTTTAGAATAATAACTATTATAAAATAAAATCCTGAAATAAATGGGCAGTTTTATGTCTCTAATTCCATATACTGGTTCCACTATTTTCTATTAATTATTTTTACTTCCTCAACTACCGTGTTTTTCCATATATAAGACAATACTTTTTGTCTAAAATTGTTGGACCCAAAATTGGGAGTCATCTTATACATGAGAGTAACCTGTTGATACTGATGTCTTAATGTTGGGTTAGAAAAGTCAGGGTTGTCTTATACATAGGGGTGTCTTACACATGGAAAATACAATAGATTCCATTTAAAAATATCTATTTTCTAGTATAATTCTCCTTCTTTTCAAAGTACTCCTTTAGTTCATTTTGCTGTTATTTTGAATCACTATTTTTTAGATCACTCAATTTTGATGCTATCTCTACTCAATTACACTACTAAATAATATAAAAGCAGTATTACAAATATATTTTTAATTTTATTAGTCCACATTAAAAATCAAAATTATCTTCTTTAACAATAGGACAACTAGCATAATTCAATATATTCATTCTTTCCTGTTTTATTTACTTATACTCAATATTGGGTCACATACAAACCACATTTTTCTAGAAATTGTATCTTACTTAGCAATGAAAATAAAAGTTCCTGAGAGTGTTATATGAAATAATGAATATATAGTGTTTAGCTCTGTTCAATACATACAAGGGCTGTCAGGAAAAAACTCCAGCCATTAAGGCCTCTATTTTCATATTACATGCTAGATACTTTTGAGACATCCCTTGTATTTAGACAGAAAGAATTCAATAAATTTTAGCTTTCAATATCATTAGCAATTTGTCCATTTTCAATTCAAAATTAAAAACTAGGTAGAAAACTTTACAATTTACAAAAGCAAGTCAAAAAGTATGGTAAAACTTTCGTAAAAAAATTCTATAGTATCCTCTAGAAAACTGTATTCTGTCAATATGTAATTCCAGGACAAAACAAAAGTGGCAAGATTCTTTAAAAATCATTCACAAAATCGGGGTTGTTCTCATATAGGATGAACAAAGAGCAGTTTCACCTGAAACCAGGAAAATTTTCTTATCGATCCAAAATATTTATATAAGTGTAAAAATATAGCAACTGAAGACTTTTTCTTTTAATATTTATATGTCACTATTACCATGACTATAATTCTGATCTAAAAATACCATATGCACCTTAGCATTTAAAAGAAAACTGCATTTCATCTAAGCAAGTAAGAATACTAGTTAAAATTAATTTTTAAAAGTATAATAATTATGGTAATTCAGGAAGAACATAAGAAATGCAAATATAATAAAATTGAAGGCTGATATCTAAAAGAAGAAGATCTAGAATCAAAATCTGGTGCGCTATCAAGAGAAACCCAGGTAAGTAGCCAGGACATAAGAAATCTCATAACATGAAATTTATTGCTTAAGTCTTTTCTCCCCATATTTACATTATGTCCTAATAAGCCCACTATTCAGTTGAAAATATCGTTAAGTAAAAAATGCATTTAATACATCTAACTAGGCTGACCAGATGTCCCGTTTTAAATGGGAAGAAAACATTGGTACTGTTGTATTTAAAATGGGACGTCTGGTCAGCCTACACCTAACCTACTGAACATAGCTTAGCCCATCTTACCTAAACATGCTCAAAATATGAGTCTACGTTTGGGTAAAATCATCTTGCCACCACTGCCCAATATTAAAAGAGTGTACCATACACATATAGCTAGCCTGGAAAAAGATCAAAATTCAAAACAGTTTCTCCTGAGTGCAAATTGCTTTTACATCTTCGTAAAGTTGAAAAATCATTAAGTCAAACCACAGTGAGTCAGGGACTGTTTGTTTGTTTGTTTGTTTGTTTAAGAATCAGAAACTACAAAGTGTCCTCAAAAACAGGAGGAACAGAAGGGTATCTATATTGCTTCAAAAATCTATATTAAAGCAATAGTCAAAACTCAATTATTCACACAAATAGAGGTGAAAATGACAAGTGCCCAAATGTTGTTAGAGGCCCCAATATCTTAATTTGACATTTATACTGAATACTGGTATCTAATTTTCTTGCTCCAATAGATAACTTAAGAACAAAATTAAATACTTTCTGGAGTAGTTTTGTACTCAGGTAGTATTAGAGTGTTATATTTTCTAAGAATCCTGCTTACGTTCTGTTATATAAAATACACCATCCTGAAAATAATCCGCCTAACATTTAACTGGACACATTAATTATGTGCTTTGGTTTCACAAACCAACTTCTGTTGCCAGCTGCATTCCAAATAATAGTAAATAGTGACAGTTTGAGCTATCAACAAGACATAATTAAGTAGAAAAAAAGGCTATCAATAAAACACGGCTATAACATCCAAAACTTTAAAAACAAACAGGGCGAACCAGATCCGAACTACACTGTATAGTCAATAAATCTTAACCACTAGCCATTGGGTCAAATAAGAATAATCTAGAAGGAAATAGGTTACAAAAACATATTTGTGGAGAAATAAAGTATTATGTAAATGAAGGTTAAAACATCGTTTGTTTTTTGGGGGTAGTAGTTCCCTGGCTGGGAATTGAACCCGGGCCACAGCGTTGAGAGCGCCAAAGCCTAGCCACTACACCACCAGGGAACTCCCTAAAACATCATTTTCTTTTTAGCTTTTCTGACCTAGCATTCCACAAAAGAATAAAGCCCTGCATAAAATGGCTGAGGGTCTATTTTCCCAATTCTGCCATTGTCGATGCATTGGAGAAAATTTGATTCATTCATACAATGGATGTGTTAGGCCTTAATTATCTATCAGAACTAGTTGAAAGGGGCTAGTAGAGCATCTGATGTACTAACTGTAGGTACAGATGCCATATTTTTCCGTCTAAAAGATGTCACAGATGTCTTCCTCAGGGTTATCTTCTAATCATAAATACAACTTGTATGTTTACAATGTTCCTAATTTTTCTAACTGCTTTCACGTTTACTGGTGTCATTATCCATACAAACAGCTCTAATTATTTGGACATAGTTTCATAATTGAAAAAGTTTTTTACTGTAATTTTTTAGATAAAATTGGCTTTCACTGTGATGAATACCCAAAGAGGACAGGCATTTTAATTATTAGTAGCATATTTAGCATAATCAAAATCCTTCAAAAGGTGTGCCAGAAAGCAGTGCCTCTCAGTTTAATAGTAGTCAAAACCAGTCAACTCTGTGAACCACAAGGATTATGGGGAGGAAAAATAACTTCTGCCTAATCTAGCATCGTAATCCTGATATTCGGATGTTTAATGAACTTTCTTCTCATTTTAGTTAGAATAACATGTCATGAACCATCATTTCTCTATGTTCACATTTTTCCTCAGATACCTCAAAACAGAAAAACAAATTGTGCAAATTCTACATAACCTAACGGCTTCTACAGTGTATCTACCTATGTTGGCATACCAGAAAAGCAGGGAGGAAATTGAAATGGTGGTCTCTGGGGGGGGGAAGGGAAGGGACGGGGGGTAATTTGCACCCTCACTGAAAGAAAATGGGTAGTGGGAAAAAAAGAACAACTAATGAATCAATCAAATATTCACTGATCACCTCTTTAGCAGGTGCTTTAGCACAGTCTGAGGCGGATTCAGGGCAAGACTACGTCAGTCTTCATCTTAATTGTTTTGGAGTACAGTGGAGGAGCCAAAAAGGAAATCCGTACACGAATGTATATGTAAACATCTAATTGTGTGGCACAGACTGTGTGGTATAAAAACTGGAGGTAAAGAACAATTAATGAGAACTAGGGCTGTGGGGGATAAAAACAAAAAACACGCTATGAAGAAGGGAAGATCTTAACTTAACCTGAAGGACGAGCAGATAGACAACACACATAGAAGATGATGACCAGTAGTAAGGACAAGCTTAAAAGTGGGTCCCTCCCTTCTCCTTCAGTGCTACTTGTAACAGTTTGAAGAAATTATATTGATTTGACAGAAATGGAAACATTAACATCGGCTGAATATTAAAATATACAGGAACTAATATCTTACCAAAAAACAGTTCTATCAATTCTTTGAGGGGGTAAGACTAAGAGATCTTAAAACTGTTTTCTACAAAATACTCTAAGAAGACTTACAGCTGACTTAATCTTCCACCTCTGTACAAATCAGAGAAGGTTGTTTCAAGTCTTTTACTCTTAGGGAGACAGGGAATATCCAACTACTTGAGAAGTAACTCCCCTGATATGTGAAGCTCAAGAAATATGCTAGAAAGCATTCCAACAAGGGCACCCATAAAGGATATTTCAAATAATCACTCTGAAAAGGGCAAAACATCAGGGTCTCTTTAGACAGACACATGAGTTAACCTGAAGAATAATTATTCCAGATTAGGAACCAAACCTCAGCATACTTACAGGACTTGTTTTTGTTCACAGTGCCAGTGATTAGAACTGGAAATCAAATTCAATTGTTTTATATTTTATTTTCTGTAACACTTGATTTTTTACTATAGTTATTAAGAATAGTCACTATAAGAAATCCCTTGCACTTCACTACAGATGTACCTTGGGCAAACATATTTTAAAGGCCTTTAAGAGTTGTCTATTGAAAATGGCTAATGGTCTAGATAAGGAAATGATAGCCTAGATCAGTGGTTCCTCACTTTTTTCCCACTTGTGTACCCCTTTTAAACCCATTTCAATAAATTGTACCCCTTGCTTTCAAAACAGCTGTTTTTAAATACTGACACTTGTTCAGTGCCTGTCTGAATGTAAAATAGTGAAAATTAGGTAATAAGTTAGGAAAGAAAAATTACGACACTAAAAGTACAAATCGCAGATTTTATTTTACAATACTTATAACAGTTGAATATTGATAATGATGATTCAAACTTAATGTTTATTGTTCCATAACTACCATTTTGCCCTTTTTACTTTACTTGTTTTTTCGCCATTACTAATTACATTTCCGCGTACCCCTGAACGGCCCAGCACGTACCCCTGGGCGTATGTGTACCTCCACTTGGGCCTAGATCTGTCTCTGCCCAAAGAAACAAACCTAGTGGCAGTTTAGTGGCAGAGAAAGTGAAACAAATTGTTTACTTTTAATTGTGATGATTCTAGTTTCCTCAAACATTTACTCATATTTTTAAATTTTTCCTGTTTTTTTCAATAATAGCTGTGTTTTTAAAATAGTTCTGTTTCTCCAGGTATTTTGTAATCTCACTGACCTGCAATCTATTCATGTACCTGTTGTGTTGCATTTCTAATCCTATAATGTCACTTTCAATCTGGTCCCAGAATGGAAATAATTCAAGAGTCTCAAAGACAATTAGAGGTACAGATCATTCCTTGAGGGGGATGTGGCTTAGGTAAAGTAAAGAAGTAGATAAATCGTGTTCATATTTGAATTCATTGTTAGGTTAACATTTGTTTTAATTAAATGGTTTTGGGTGAAGTATCTTCTTTCAGAATGTGTGTGTGTAGATTTAAAACTGCTAACCTTACATATGTGCTAATTGTATCAGAATTCTGTAGAACCACAATGCTACCATATTATCTAATGTACAGCTTTTTAAGAAAATAATAATACTAGCAATAATACTAGTGTGTTCAAGAATAGAACTATAAAAGACATAGGCCTGTATTTATTTCAAGTTTTCCATGATGTCATTTACTCTAGCTTTTAGCCTTTTATGTGATATTGAGCTGCTTTATAATTACAAACTAGTTGGAAAGGACAATCTGTCAATTCAAAAGGAACATAATACATCTCTCTCTAGTATTATAATATTTTAATTTCTTTTTTAAAAACAAACGAGTTAGAAAGTGACCATCTGCTAGTGTGTTAGCATTATCCAGAAAAAGCATGAATAAATGTTCTCCTTTGCTGTGAGAAGGGGAAAGAAATTAAATGAAAGAAATTCAGAAAAGGCAATATGTAACTAACAGATTCAGTACCATGTGCAAAGGATTTTCTCATTATTTACAACATTCAAACAATTTTTAAAAGCACACTTTAATTAAGAGTATTAATAAATCTTCTGAAATCTGTTCTGTAGACTAAGTCATGAATTATGTTAACAAAATACACAATTAAAAATCAAACTTCCTATCAATTCTTCTCATGATTTATTTAACATCCATTTGGAGACATTTATGTGTCCCGAACATAAATAATTCCCAAACATATAACTTCAAAAAAATACACACAGTAACTTATATTTCATAGTACGCTGTATTTTCATGTATTTTGAAACACCTTCCAAAAAATGTTATTAAAGTCAATTAATAAATAGGTTTCTGATTTACATTACAGTAATTTCTATGTATGTGTAATGTAGGGCCTAGAGCAAGTACATACGCTATGTACCTAATAAGCAACTCCATCATGTTTGGTTATGTAAGGAAGCGTTTTCCTGTCCCCAAGGGACGGCCTTTGAAAGTAAGAAATGCACTCACTAAGAAAACTAGGACTTCCCTGAAGCTCTAAGGAAGCTTACCAGAGGAGAGAAAAACCACAACTACCACCATGCCCACCAACAAAATGCAGTACAATTTTAGGGCCAGGAACTATAAATACTTATTCATAAAAATTGCACAGTACTCTACTACAGTAAACAAATGAAAAATTACAGATTTTTCTAAATACCTCTAGTCTGTTTTTTAAATCTGCAAACGTGATTTACAGAGATTTTTTCTTTCAAACACAATTTTCTCTGACAAGCTTTGGCTTATGATTAACACCAGTTAAACATTTTAAATGGTTTTGATTGCTATGAAGCAGATAAGCCACACTCAATTAATTAACTTGAAAGGGAAAGATATCCATATACAGTAGACTCCCAATTAACCGGCACCCATGGGGATTAGTAGATGCCGGATAAGTGTAAGTAGACTCTCCATTAACCGGAACTCAAACAACCAGCAAAATCCCTAGCAGCCACCAAAATGTTTTGCTGGTTGCTTGAGTGCCAGTTAAAGGAGAGTCTACTGTAACTATTTAAGCCAGTAGTAGAATTTCTTTTGAGATCTATTTCTAACCTCTTTCCCAAAAATAGCAAGTGTTTTTCTAAAGGGCCTCAGTGCTTTACAAATACTAATTTCTTTATTCCTCCTAAGAGTACTATTATAATTCTCATTTTAAAGATAAGTAAAACAAGGCACAGAGAGATTAAGTGGTCCAAGATCAGGAACAGGAGAGCACTCTGGTTAAGACTGACAGGTCGAGATTCATATTCAACCATTCTGGCTCCAGACAATGCTCTTAAGCACCATCCCATTACACGTTAGTCATATCACCTAAAGCAATAAATTTTGATGCACAGATAAAGGCAAACGTTTTTTAGTTTGAAAGTCAATCCTGGGAAATATCCCACTTTATGTCATCTTAAAGTGAGAAAATCTATCATAACAAAATCTTGTTACTTCACTGACAAAAATATCTATAGCAGGTTCTCGAATAAAGTTTTGTTATAAAGCCGATGAAGGGAAAAACAAAATTGATTCCCTACCAAGGCCACTACGTGTATGAAATGTGCATGTCTTCTCCATGTCTGTGTGGGTTCCCTGGGGCCTCCAGTTTCCTCCCACATCCCAAAGATGTGCACGTTAGGTGATGTGGCGTGTCTAAACTGTCCCAGGCTGAGTAAGTGTGGGTGTGTGAGTGTCACCTGAGATGCAAGGGTGTCCTGGCCAGTGTGGGTCCTGCCTAGTATCCTGAACTGTCAGAACAGGTCCAGCAACCTGAGAGAGACCCTGTACTGAAAATAAGAGAGCTGGAAAATAATTATCCTGTTTTCATTCATCTTTTCTTAAATGTATGTAACTCACATTTATTTCAATGTTTAGTATTAAAATTATTTTGGATTTGTATTTAGATGTTTGTTGATATTTTTGTGACCAGAAATATGGGGTCTGGAATTTAACTCTTGTTCAAATCAACTTGCCTACGGTAAAACTGGTTTAGTTTTATGTCGTTTCACTTACAGTTTCCAAGAACCAAATGACATCGTTAAGTGAAGACTTACTGTATTAAAAGAGTGATTAGAAAGACAGACACAGGAATCAAAATTGTAGGATGAGCAGAAGTGGTTAAGATTACTACCCAGAGAATCCTGTTTCAGAAAAGGAATCAATTCTGCCTTCAATTCTATGAACAGAAGAGACTGGATTGTTGATACAGTATATCCAGCACCAGTCCACATAGCTTGGGAACTATGGATGAGAGTTTTTGAAGTGGAGCTTCAGTAGAACTTACTGTATAAAAACCAAAGGCAGAGAATAACAATGAAAAATTAAGAATTTTAATAATTTTTCTTGGCCTGAGGGTTCATGTTACCTGGACTGTGCCACTAATTTACCGTAATCCTGAGGAAATGTCAAGTCATGATGGATTAATTCCTCAAGTCAAAAATGAAGAGATTGGATTAAATCATCTCCAAAGTCCTTTTAACATCTATGGTCTTTAACTTAATCACTCAAGTTAAACAAAGAATTTATTGATACTCAGGTAACTCTACTTGTTAATGCATGAAAAGCTCTGTTAAGTATAAATCAAGGATTTCTCTCATAGTCTAAAATAATATAACAGAATCAATTAAAACAATTTTTAATGAAAATAAAAGATTATATATTGTCCACTTTAGTATTATTAAAAGCTTTATAAGAAAATAATATATACTGAACACAATATAATGAAGATATAGCCTTAAAAACAAATACTGGCATTCTTAAGTATTATATTTCATGGCAGAAGACATATAAAGTTATGATAGGAGTAAATGAAAAAAGATAACATACAAGTATGTACTTCAAAAAATATTTCAGGAATATATTATTAATAAAATTATATGATAAAACCAACCTGAATCCCATTATTGACAAGGCATTAAAAACTTTTTATAATTTTGAATGCATTTATATAACGTAAATTCACAAGCAGAAAGCATTTTGATAGTTTAGTTTTTCTACATATTTTAAAATTAATTCAAATATGCTAACTTAAAATGTCAATTTTTTTTACAACCTTAACTGTTGAATTAAAGACCAAAAAAATGTGAAAATTTTCAAGGTCTAGATTCTTATTCAAATGAACATAAACAATTCCACAAACACTCTAATACAATATTCTCCTTTATGCACTTTAAAAAGTTGAACTACTATAGCAACTGCGTAGTTGACTTACGTGGGAAAAAGTTAACGTGAAGGACATATTGTCAACTGTACATTAAAGAATCAAGATGGAAGAGAATGTACCTCTTGGGAACATTTTTAAAGCAATAATTAAAAATGCAAATGCTAGATTCAGGTGATGCTCTCCATTTCCTATCAACATGTAAGTCACACAATAAATTGTCCAGTAACAGTAACAAAAGGGCAAGTTGTATATCACACCACAAATAAAAGTAAATCTTTTTCCATGTAAACATGTAAGAAGGGTTCTGCACTCAAACACTATTTTAAAGAATAAGATTTAACTGTTGTTCCAAATTTACAGAGTACATCAAAAATCTAATCCTAATATGGGGCAATATTAAATAGATTCAAATATATAATAGTTCAAATCCTGTGTAAAAATGAAATTAAAAGTCTATTGAACATAATACATTCATAATGTTGTTCACTCAAAAGCATTATAAAGGTGCTTTCATAAATTTTATTTAATCTGTATTTTAAATCATTATCCCATATCCTTATGAACAGCTACTCAAGCCAGTCAGTTTTTAACCAAACATAGAAGATAAGTATTACTAGGGAAGTAGACTGGCAGTTGGACACTTGTTCACTCTGCCTGTCATATCTCTTTATTGCAACTCTGATTTGCCTTTGTTCTGACAGTAGCAAACAGCTGCTTGTAAATGAGCCACTATCCCTGGGCTGCCTCCCATTATTTCCCACTTTTGTTTGACAAGGTTAGTTGCTGCAGATATTTTGGGAAGAAAGGGTGTGCAGCCTAGAGAATTAAGAGTTTAGAGTATAGGCAGTCAGGTGTTTTTCTTTTGGTAGCATGAACAAATCAAGACAAAAAAATTTATTTTTCCTCATTGAGCAAATCAAACATTTTTCCTTTAATCCTGATTTCAAAAGCCTAAAGCTATATCACAAAGGCAAATGACTTTTCCATAAATCCTCTTTCCTTTAAATCTACATGACAGTTCTATAAAAGACTGATTTAATCACAAAATAATATTTGTAAGCACATGTTAATAAACACTAAGACATTGCTCCCCTGCTGTTATACAACGAGAGAGTTCAGATCTGGCAGACAAAAACTGGAGAAACATTTTGGGAAAACTTGAAGATATTTTAGTTTTTTCTTGATTCTAAATTTCAATAAAATTTTCTTTTATGACTAATTTCATTAAAGGTAATAGGCAGGGACCTCCAGGATCAAAACTTTCAGAATTTCATTCTATGTTGGTTGCTATCTTTAATGACCCTTACACAACATATAAATTAATCTAGACTGAAACGTACTATTAAAATGTTTGATCAATATTCCACCAATGCTCCAAAGGTATAATTGACACTATAAAGCAAGGCTCACCTTTAATTTTCAGCTTGACCTTATGGTCTTCAGAAAGACTTAAAGCTACATTATGACAATCTCATACAATTAGGGAGGTACGCAGAAAGAGTGGAATGGCAGGTTTTCAAGCCATGGATGCACATAAAGAGGGCATGTTGGAGCAGCTGCCCGTCTAAAATGAAATCATTACTTTGTGGTTTTGAAAGTTTATGGGTGGGAAAAGATCTAGGAAACTCTTTATACATTCTTAGGATAAAAACCATCTAAATGTCAAACAGAAATCTGGAGTAGATCACTCAAATGTAATTTCTCACTATTCCATCTTTTTACCTTCATCTAAAATTAACAGTTTTGTACATTTTCCTCATCTTGATATACAACCATCACAAGGAGTGAGCCTATAGTAAACTCGATTAATGGATAACTAAAATAAAACTGAAATACTATTCAACAACACTGGCACTTCGAATGTGTTCACCTCTAAGAATTAGATTATTTCCAAACTGGGGGGGTGGGGGGGCACTAAGAATCATGTGATTACATTAATTTCCCTGATTCTTTACTCAAAGACTGTAAAACTATTCAAAGAATATACTACCCAAGTTTTCAAAAAATTTCTAGTCTCCTGCCATCTACTATACTTAGCATCTTTTACCAGGTCTTGCCTTGTATGGAAGGCATTTGACTCCTAAAAATATGTTTACTATTTTAGCTAAGCTTACTTTGTATATCTTGTAAAGGCTACTCTACTTTCTCTCGCTGATTTTTAGGCATAAGTCTGATCTATCATTTATAATATTCAAATAAAATGGGTTTGTCTACATTTCAATCAGAATATGTCAAAGCACATTCACGAACAATCACATTCAGAGACTTCCTAAAGAATAAGTATTAGAACTCATTTATACATGATTATCCAGTATTAACAAGTATTCACGTATTAAAAAAATTAAAAGAAGCTAATGGTAATTCCTTATAATAGCTTTTTCACGTCTGCACAAAGATTTGAATACTCTAGTAATTCACTATTAAAAGCAAAGAACAGGAGATTTTCAGCTTCATTTATTTTCAGAGGCAGGTAAATCACCAAAACTCATTTACATCCCTCCATTTTCCTTATAGCAGGTTAACAGCAGGTGGTCTACTGGAACATCTTTAAGTAGGTGGCTTAAATGCCTTTACATTTCAGTCAAGACCCTGTATTAAAAAATAAACATGAGTTTTAACCTTATCATTTTGTCTACAAGATGTAGTAATACAGAATAAACTTAGTATTTAGTTTATTCTTATTTTAATCTACAGTCCAAATAATGGTTTCATACCACAAATTTGCTCATTTTAATCCTGCCATGTTCTCCAAAGAGTTAAGCATTTAAGCTAATAAATAAATACAGACAAAATGAACTGGCAAGAAATTATAAATGTTTCTGATAGTCTTTTTTCTCTATTTTTGCAAACTACAGACTTGTCAGCATTCCTTTATACTGACAAACACTAAAACACATTTTTAACCCCACCACAATAAGAATATCATGATTATATTGGCTATGTACTAGCTCTCAGATATCTAGAATATATCTTTATTATGAAAACACCTTAGTGTCTTCTGTCAGCAATGACTTTTAAGTAATAAAAGTACAAAATTAATTTCTAAGGACATATGCCTCCTAATTAGTTTGACATAAGTATTACAAAAGACAGACCAAAAGTCAATCAGCACCAATATTTAATACAGTGTGAATAAGTCTTTGTGAGAGAAATATGTTAATACAAAAAGGTCACAGAGAACATTAAGTACTACAAGCACTTTCAAAATAAAAATATGGAAAGTTAAAACCACATAGTACTTTAAAAATAAGAATCTTGAGGGAGGGGAGGTGATTCTACCACTTGCAGTTTTTCAGACTAAAAAGTCTCCATATCCATAAAAGCTAACAAGTCAACAGGTTGTGGACTAACAAGTTTTTCATTACTACTTTGGTATTTCAAAAGGGGTAGGGGAAAAACCAACCTACATCCTCCTCTTAAAGAAAAGATGCTATTTTAATAAATGTTACAGCACCTCCCCATTTGTAATTTAATTGGTTAATGCATGGCTCCCCACATTTCAACTAAAGGTAGGTTAAACCTTGTCGGTTTTAATAAACATCAGTGTTTAGTGACAAATTAATACTTAAAATTGAAGGAAAAACCACAATTTTGCCACCGTGACGCTTCTTTCGCGATACTGATTTTAAGGTGTTTATTAAAACAAGACTACTCGAAAAGAACCTTTGACCCTTCCCACTTTCCTGCCCAAGAGATTCAGACAGAAACACCTGCTTTGGGAAGGGAGCCTGGGCTTAATCACCTTCAAAATCTCTAGCATTAGTCAGGAAGACTCCAAGCTTGTTAGCTAGATAACCCCTGTGCCCCACTGTCTCTAGGTTGCCTAGCAAGAATCTGCCTGCTGTCTGTGCTCCCCTCTTCCTCAACTACCTGTAAATTGCCCAGTATCACTTTTGAAATCTAACAACCCATCCCCTTTCTCTTTTGACCCCCAAAAATGTCATATATATTCAATAATGCCTCACTGTCTTTGAAGTTTTCATACTTAAGGGAAGTCCCCATGTGCATGTATTAAAACTTTGATTTTTATCTATTAATCTGTCTCTGCTAATAACAATTTGGTTATTAGCCCAGCTGGAACTTAGAAGGTAGTAAGAAAAATATTAATATTTTTTAGCCCCCATAAAAGCAATGAGAAATGAAATATGATCTATTACAACATTGCGACTTAAAAGATTCAGTTTTAGTTTTGTTTTCCACCAAAATCACAGTCTTTTACATTTAAAGTTATACAGTCCATCTGACCAGACCCGCCCCCCCCAAAAGAATACTGTCTTCACAAAGGCAGGGAAGATTATCATTTACTAATGCTTTAACTAGGTAAAAGTGTATGCAACATTTAAAAGCAGTTTTACATAAACAAGTATCAGCCAATATAAATATAAATATTTTCACGAACAGAAAAATGGAAAATGAAAAAATAAAAGTATGTTTATGGTTGTTTTGACTATGCTAACATGGTAAATGAGTAAAAGTGCAACTATAAGCCATTTTTATTTTAGTAGTATTAACAGCAATAAAAACTAGAAACTTGATCATTTCATAGTATTGTCTGCAAATAAAAATGCTTTTATTAGCACTAATTGTTCTGATAACTTAATATGTAGTTTATATTCCGCTCTTGAAAATAACTTCATAGCTCATACTTTTCAAATATGCTAAAATGATACGAGGGCTGTCCGTAAAGTATCCGGCCATGTAATATGAAAAATACAGGCATTTATGGATGGATTTTTTCCGGACAGTCCTCATATATCAAAATGTGTCAAGAAAGGATGAACAGGAGTATTTACTTTTTCTTTCAGAGCATATCAAATATAAGTGGGAAAGGAACACTGGTTATTACCTGTTTTCAGAGAAAATCCTGAACACAGGCCACAGGGTCCCCACTTGGTTTAAACACAAGTTCTCTGAGCCCACCAGTCAAATGTACCAAGCACCCCTCATTCTCCACACAAGGATAACTTGAGCCCCCTAGTTTGGTCAAACATCCCTATTATACACTCCAACTCTTCTTTTTATTTATTAAATGCTGACAGCATACTATATGCAAGGAGCTGGCTATAACAAGGAAAGGATTCCCAGACACATGCAGCCAACATTCTAATGCAAATAAAAGGTGCCCACTTCCCCCTAAAAAAACGTAAAATTACTATAGATTCACAATGTAGTAACTACTAAATGAGGAAATAAGTAAGGAGTTAACAAAGTGGTCTGTGTATGGATGTTGTGACAGAGGATGGTATTTTAATTGGGCCGGTAACTCCAAGATAAGAACATTAAATTTTAATCTAAAAAAGAAAAAAAAGCAATTGTGAGTAGGGGAGGGGAAAATGATTCTGGGCAAAGAAACTACAGGTGTAAAGGCAATCGCATGTACAGTAACTAAAATAAGACTACTACATCTGAAGCAAAAGGAGCCTCGCTCCATGGTAAGGAGATAATCATATGATCATTTACACCAACTAAGACTCATTAATAAAAAAGGGTTCTTAATAGGAAAAGAAGTGATTCAATTTATTTTACAGAGTTCACGTTTGCTATGCTGTGGAGAAAATATGAAGGAAAGAGGAGGGCAAGGATGAAGGTGGCCACTGCACCAGGCAACCATCATTACAGCACCTACCCATTTGTAATTTAACTGGTTAATGCATGGCTCCCCACATTTCAACTAAATGTAGGTTAAACCTTGTCTGGTTTTTCTACAATATCACAAGTGTCTAGAATACAGCAGAGGCACAGACAAATATGATCGATGAAACCCTTACTAAAGTGTAACAGAAAAAAGCTAGTGTTTGGTCCCTCTCTCTCTCCCTGCCCCTTTCTCTCTCACCCATAACCAAAGCAGAGCTTTATTATTAAGGAGATTTCAAGGGTATAATATTTTGTGTCTATGTGAATCTTCACGTTTATCTAGGAGTTGTTGCCCAGCTTTTGATAGATTCACCAACGAGTCTCCAAGCTCCAAAACTTTAAGAACCACAAAAATCTTTATCTTACCATAAACCTAGAAGGTAGAGGACATAAACAGATAATTTAAAAACAGAACAGAGAATAAAATATGATCTAAGTTCTTCACAAATGGTTAACTCCTGATATGCATTGAAATGAAATGCAAATGTCATACATAATAAAATTTTTCAAAAACATTACTGAATAATGAATAACTGAATTTGCAATTTAGTATTTGGTTTTCCTTTATAATTCTATTTTATTTAGGTACTTTGTATTGAGCAAGCCAAACTGAGGACAAGCAATGTACCCAATCCTATCTTTTTTAATATTTGTGCATAAAACTTAATCTGCATATAATCAGATATAATTTTACAGTTATTTAACTAGTTATTTTCAACTATAGAATTAAACATAAAACTCACTTACTAGCCTCAACTTTTATTTTTTCTCTTACACATCAGTGGAGCTGTCTTGTACTCTCTGACTTACTGATACAGATCTAAAAAGAGCTACATAGCACAGGCCCACGTGCACATAGCAAAGGAAGTCAGAATACCCCAGGGAAGGAGGCTAGTTTGTTTTTAAGGACACCCAAACAGTGCTCCCCTCTTCCCATGAGGCTCAGCAGCCTCTCTACCTCATCCACCTGTACAGCAAAACACTATTGTATCCAGGCTATTTTTTATCTTTGGAAAGCAGACATTTAAAAAAATTGAGATTTTAGTAATCATCAAACACTAATCATAATACGTAGTAACTTACTGCCAAAATCAAATAATAAGCACAAAAAAATTGAGATGAAAATACTGTAATTTTTAAAACAGAATCAATTGACTACTATTAGATCACTAGAAATATTTTACAAGGTAATTTTTCTCTCTAACCTCTGAAGTAAGTTAGATAGGGAAATTTTCCTGCTTAAACTTACTTAAAAAAACAAAACTAAAATTAGTGGAGTGTTTCTTCTGCTTCACAAACTTTAAAAAATTACTATTTTTATGTAACATAGATGTCAATTCTTCTGTCTAGAAACATGGGTAGTTCTTAAATAGCTTTGTATAATTTATTTGTAAACACAGATAACAATTTATATTCTAGCAATGAAAGCATCTACTTGCCATTTATAATTCTGAATTATGAACACATTCTTGGTTAATGTTTGTTAAGATTTCATGTAAGAGTCCAATACATGCTATACACAAGGTCCTGAGACTGATTATTTCAAGCAAAATCATAAATATCAGTGAGAGATTACTCTTCTGGGTAAGATATACAATCACGTTCTTATCTCAATCATTAAATATACTTGCAGAAGTGGATCTTGTATGGAAAAATGTATGTAAGATTACAAAACGTCATGTCAATAAAGCATAGTTTAAATAAGAATTTCCAATAATTTTCATAGAAATTTATATATAGCTTATTATTTCTTTAAAATAAGTTTTGACTGCCACAGTAACAACTGGAAATTAAAACTGAAGTGTAGTTTTATTATTTAAAAAAAAAGACTTCTGAGGGAATAGTAGTTGTTTTCTATCTATACGTACTTAAAAAAAAATAAAACCAGATACGTAAAAAGTCGTATTCATTCACTGAACCAACAGCTACTAAATATACTGTGTGCCAGTACTATTCTGAGAAACAAACCTTGAGAAAACAAAGGGGGAAATTACAGGTCTCTGTCCCCATAGAGCTTATAGTGAGAGAAACAGAAAAATAAAGTATTTACACATATTAGAACTTAGAACTGCTAAAAAAAAAAAATAGGATGATGTAACTTGGGAGATGTTTCCACTAGATAGTTATGAAAACCTCTCTAGGGGTTGATATTAATTAGAGCCAGGACCTAAAAGGATTAGAAAAAACTCAGCGGAGGGACAAGCCCATGAATGAGCTCCAGGCATAAGAAAAGACCCGCCATGTCCCAGAAAGGGAAAGAAGGGAAGCTGATGAAACATTAACATTTCTTTCTTATTCCTCCTAAATTAGCATGCCATAATAGTAAGAATAAGGCTTCTGAAGCAAAGAAAGTAGTTTGGATCTGAATCTCGGCTGTACTAAAAAATTTTATGATCCTGGGTATTAAATTTAATCCAACATTTTTAGCCTCTTTTCCCTAATCTATATCATGAAGAAATCTTCAGCCAACAGTGTCCCACTGCTCCTTCCAAAACTGGTGTCACATTTATCTTTCTGAACTTTAAACAATATCAATTTTTTCTCTTTAAATTTCACAATCTACATAGAACACTGTAAACAAAATTCTTTCAAACTACATTCTGAATACCCCAAATAATCAACTGTTCATGGAAGGTAATGAGGTAAGCCCTCTCCCGCCTCCCGCCAGGGTGAGGAGCACTCTCCCTGGGAGTTAGCTGTTTGTGGGGCAGACAGCACAGGTCACTTACATAAAAACCCTCAATTCCCTCTCAGAAAAAAACGAAACTTTGGCTCAAAAGTAGTAGTTAAAACTACTAATCCCACACTTGAGAAAATCGAAAACGTTAAAAAGAATCCGAGATTGCTTCCCAGAACGAGTACACTCCTAACCTATGGTGCTCGAAGGAAGAGTGATCTACAGGAAGAGAGGAAGAAAGAAACAAGAACTGGAGGGACAGAGGGAAAGTTATCGTCTTTAAAGCAGAAACTATATGAACGTTCCATATCCCCAAATAAAAACAACAAAGGAAATACTACAATGTAGTGAAAGCTGCTAAAATGCTTCCAGTTTTAATACTTCATGTTTATCTTTGTATCAGCACTTCTAATTGGGAGGTGAACACACAATGAAAGATACAGATGCAAGTATACACTTTCTGAAGCCTGTATTATCTTATTAAACAATGTCACCCCAACAAATTTAATAAAATCAAAAAGAGAATTAGATATGGCTCACCTACCAGCTCTTCATGTTTAAATATATTTTAGCTAATAAGTTAGAACTGAAAGATGGCATGGAAGTAACTGAAAAAATGTTCATCAGTGTCACAACTGATTTTGTCTAGCAGTTAAAATTACTAAATTAAAATTAAATTTTAGGAAAACAGTGATTTAAGGTTACAGTTTTAGAAATGTAGATGGGAAGCTGAAAGAATGGAGCCCATTAGCAACCTTAATGTCTCTTTTAAATAGTTAAGTCTATTTAGAGTAAATAATGGATATGAGAAAGAGGGCAGAGATACTAACACATATGGAGAAACTGTAGAGCAGTACATGGGAGCTTTCACACCTTTTAGAAATAAAGTAAAATCTAATCCAAGGAGATGGGGAAATCTCATTTTCCTTCTTAACTCTAAATATACTGATTGAAATTTTTACATTAAAAAAGATGCAAATAAGGCTGTCACATTAAATAGAAAGAGTGTAGTAATCATGCAAATATTTTTTTCTTAATTTTACTGTTAATAAGCCATTGGTCAATTCATTGCTCAGTTCATTCTCTGGGGCAATATTCTGCATTATCAATGACCACTATTTGGAGGGGAAAAAAAAGAATTCTTCTTGGCGCTGTCTCAATGCTGTAGGAAACACATTCGAAGTCTTCTGAATGAGAAGCTGGTCCTCACTAAATATGTACACACTTGCCAAGTAACATGCTGCCTTTAGACACATCACTAGGCAACTGATTGTGCATGCAACAAAATATCCATGCTTGACAGTTCTGAGGCTCACACCCAATGCCTTAATGTTAAAAGGATAGAGGAATTAAGCCATGAAATATATTTGACAACCTACTATTTAGGAATGTTTATGACTGTTGCCATACCATTGTTAACCCATATGTATGGTAAGTAAGTGAATAGTAAAGCATAAAATTAAAAGACCCAAAACGCTGAAAATGTAAGTTTTCATAGTTTAACTTTTAATAAAGAAAATTTAAATTGCAACATTTTAGCTCTTCCTCTACAATAGATTCCTACTTATTAAAAAAATTGTAATTATTTTTGATGTTGTTCCTATAAGTACTTAAAAACTGTTGAAAAATAAAATATCTGTTCCTATCCAGATAGCTTTAATTCCTGGTCTAGAGATGGCTTAATACTTGTGACATGTACAGCAGTAAGTTTGGGTCAAATGTACCGAGTTCTAATCCTTTCAGACAATTCCTTTATTTTACAATTAATGTATACAACTCAACTACCAATCTTTTTGGGTGAGAAAATATGCTCATTGATGCTCAGCAAGCTCTCAATGCATGCTACCTACTTTCTTACATTTCCTCCCTTGATTGGCTCTAATGTAAACAATTAAATCTCACTTTACACTAAATCAAACTTAAGTAACAGCAAGAGACAGGATTCCCCCTCCCCTTCCTTTTTCTGTCCTTTAATCCGTGCACCACAACCCACTCTCAGCAACCTGAGAGCCATCACAGGAGGGCCACTTTTGTTTAGGGCAGTGTCACTTACCTCAAATTGGGGAGGGAGGAGCAGACAGGTAGTGCAGGGAAAAAATGGTTTTGGATGGTTTTTTTCAGTTTCTGTAGTAAGATTCTTTCTGAGACCACCATTTAAAACTTGAGGCTCCTCAGCACTAAATAGTACTTGAGAAACAACAGGGAAATGCTATGACCAAATAACCAGAGTCCAACCAATGGTTACTATGGTTTGGGGACCTCAAAAGCTTGCAATATAATATGAACACCAACATGAATGAGCTGTTGCCCATCCTCAATTCATATGTGACACAGCCTAAAGCCAAAGGGAATCAAGCTCACACAGGGCAAAGATCAATAGCCCAGGAGCCAAGCAAACTGATTTCTAACTCACGTTCTGACCAGTTAGCATAAGTTGTTGATCAAAAACAAATCATCTAAATTCACTGCACTGTTAAACCCCCCATAAAATGAAGAGGCCTCTTGCCTATGTGAAATCTATACAGAATATGGGTTATAGAAAGTAAACATGATACTAAAAATCATATTCCCGAGCTTTCCAGTGTTTGCTCATTTTAATTTGTGACTTAGTGCTTAGAAAGCAGCATTGTTTTTGTTATTTGGTTTCATGAGCAAATTTTTTCCCCCAAAACAAGCTGTGGTAATATATCATTTTCTTTTTTACAATCATATGAATAAGGAATCATTTATTCATTCCTCCAACAAATATTTACTTAATATCTCCCCTATTGTTCTAGTTGCTAGTGAGACATAGGTAGATGTGAAAAAGTGACAGATGAACTTGCTTGGTCAAAAAATATTAGGGCTATGAAAAATTAAATATTTTTTTTCTCAAGGGTTTATAAAAAGCCAAATGTAACCCCCGCCAAAGGCTTACTCATGTTCCATCAATATAGCCATCTGCTGAGAAACTCATTCATTCATTAATCTAGTCATCATTCATCAAATATTTATTCATTTAAAAATATCAGTGTGCCTTGCATGATCCTGAGGTCTGGGAATACACACTGGCATAGGTCCCTGCCCAGTTATATAAAACTAGCCTTCAATCAAGATCTATTTGTTACAATGAAAAGAGCAACTATCAGAGACGAATACTGAAGAGCAAGATAAACAAAGTACGTAAGGGCTACTAGGTAACTAAGAGAAAGTTCAAAAATTATTGTCAGCAAATTAAAAGGAGAAAAGAGTTGCTAAAAGGTGTTAGATCATTATGGATCACTTGATTTTTTTTTTTTCTGGCAAATTCACCAATAGGGATAATGTAAAAACAACATGGTTAATTTATTCTTTTAAAAGTATCTACTTTTCAAAACTTAAAAAGTGCTTTCTCTCTCATCCATCCTTAGCCTCCAATTTTTCATTTTAATTCCTTGATAACTAACATAATATGATGAATCTACATTCTTTCCTTTCCTTTTCTCTTAATTTAGAAACCCTGCTAGTTTTCACTTTGGCAAGTGAAATAAAATCCAGGTTTAATATGAGGGTGACCCCTCCCAAAACCAGAATTATCTTCTGTAGGGCGGGCCCCTTGTTGTACAGGTTCCCCCACTAGGTGAGTGTTCTAGGAACTCATTTGTATCAGTGTACCAGCTGGCATTGTTGTGAGAGGAGGCTGTGCTTGGGTTCAGTGAAACTTTTATTTTTTTGGAGACTCTTTCAATGCATTTGCCCATTTTATCATGGGTGATCTAGACAAACAACGTGCCCACACTGTCCTGAGTGTTCAGCAGTTTTTGACCAAAAACAGCATGACCTCCATACCCCACCCTCCCTATTCACCTGATCTTGACCCAAGGGATGTTGTTTCCCCAAATGAAAAAAGGCCTCAAAGGGAAACCTTTTGCCAATGTGGAAGAGATAAACAAAAAAACAGCAGAAGCCCTAAAAGTCATCAAAAATGCCGAGTTCAAAAGCTCTACTAAGCAATGGAAAAAGTGTCTCGATGGATACAATGCATCAAACGAAGAGTACTCTGAAGGTGACTGAAGTTGAAACATGTAAGAATACACAGTTTTTTATAAATAAATTCTGGGTTTTTTGGGTCCCCACTCATATAAAATTTCTCTTTTATAAATTACCTTCTGCTATCCTCTATGATGACAAAAGTATATATAAAAAGACTGATGTTAGGACAAAAACAATCTAAATGATTTTATAACAAAGTAACACATGATGGAAAATATTAAAGATCTAAACAAAACATTCACGTTTGTTGATGAAAACAGTATCAAATGTTGAGATATTTTAGAAGTGATACTGAAAGAATAAAATATAAATTTCTCTGGGTATAAAATTGCAAAGGTACACCTTTAATCAAACATGTGGAACCTACCATGACATTCAGATGTGTCTTATCAAGTGTTAGATGAGTTCCTTAAACTGACATTATTATTGAAAACATGAAAATCTTTGCAAAATTAGCTATGGTAAAGAAAATACTTGATACTTTATCTTCCTATTAAAATGTCAGTAAAATGTGTACAAGTTCTAAAATTAATTAGGGTATGCAATGAAAATGACCTAAGCACTGGGAAGGTAATTATATATTCAACAATTACCTGTCATGCTGAAAGTGGTATTATTAGACAAAAATAAAAATTATTAAAAAGTACACTAAAGGCAGGCAGACTTTTAAAATCAGAAACAAATATTCTGCTCTAGTAAACAACTTGATTTCACAGAGTCTGCATAGATAATGGCCCCCTTTTAATCTAATATCTTAACTTTTCATAGGAAACTGGACCACAGAAATCAACTAACTAGACGCAGATCGAGATCCAAGATCCTGAATTCTTAGAAACTGTTTTTCCCCCCGCCCATAGTACTTCCTGTATCATCTTATCATATGAGATTTTCCAAGCCAACACAGCACTTATGTGATGGAAACCGTACCAATAAATGTTTATTAAAATTTACTAGATAATGCATATATAACACTTTAGTGTACACACACACACACATATGAGTTCAAAGTAATTGCATATTATTTGCTATTTAAAATATAGGAAACCAACCAAGTTTTATGTTTTGTTTTTATTTAAAACAAAAATCACTAAGAGATGTTCCAAGAAAGTAATAGCTTGAGTAGCAGGATTTCAAATCCTTTTTTTAACTTTTCCTTCCTAATTTTCTACACTGTTGATTAGAATTCAATAAAGTCATTAAAATATTTTCATTTTATATTTTCAAAAAGCCTCACATGATTAACACAGTTGAAAGAACCAAAAAGCAAAAACTAAAAAAAAGTTTTAATCAAATAATGCTAAAAGTTTTGTTTATGATCATTTTTACTCATAAAAGAATTTCTAATTATCTAGGGATATTAGAATAAAACATTTCAAAAATACTCCACAATAAAAAGAAAAATGATACTGGTTAAATTGACTCAAATGATTTAAAAACATTATCTTTTCATAAAAATAAAAACATTTACACACAATATCAGAATTAACATATTTTAAAATAATATTCCCAATTTATTAAAATATAAAACTCAGTCACTATTTTATTTTACTATCTTAAATGTGTTTATTATTTACAACTATTGGTAGTATCTTCTCAATCCTTACTAATTATCAAAATCTAAATATTCAAACATTATTACATAAACCACGGACAATTAAATTCATTGAGATATACATCAAAATTGTATTTATTGAGTCAACATTTTCAAACATGTAAAAATACAATGTACACATTATATGACCATAAACTCCATGGCATGTTAAAATAAAAATTCCACAGCAAGCTAAAAATAAGCCATATCCAATGAAAAAAATAAGTACTCAATTACAAAAAGCACTCATAATTCCACATTACATCTGGGGAAAATATGTTAAATGTGTCTATAGCTTATTTCATGTGCTTTTTAAGTTTTGTAAATGATGTTTTCTCAGGTCTTTCACATACACTTGTTATCATTTTTAAATAATACTAAAATTTCACTGACCCTTTTTTATCTAAGGAATCATCCCTAAATCTGATTACTTAAGAAATAAGGACACTAAATCAAATATTTACCCTATTCCCATTTAAAGGGGTAAGCTGTGTTATGCTTCAAAAGACAGCAAAGATTAAAGAATATATTGTCTTAAGTCTTAGTTCTAAATATTTTTATAATACATTTGTTCTTCTCCTAAAAGAAGTTTATGGGAATATGTAGTTTCAGTTCTTCACCCTATTAACCACAAAAACTGTTGCACACAGTAAGAACTCAATAAATACAGCAATTGCCAAATGAAATGACTTTATGAATAAATCAAGTCAGGGAGTAGTGGTACTGCTGGCTCAACAGTATTAGTTCTACGACCTAAGTGTTATTACGAATTTCAAATTTTCTGTATGTGGCCTCATTTGAACCAAGAGTGCTATTATGCCAGGAGAATACTAATAATACTAAGTCTCAGGGGCTAAAATAACTGCTATTCCTCAGAGAGTAAGAGTATTATATAATATTTAACTTACATCATCAACGATTTCCAGTGTCATCTCCCTAAGTTCAAAGGAAGTAATCTTTATCTTTACATTTCTTTATATCTTTATTCCAAACTACTAATTTTAATTTCTCATTTGAGATAAAATGTTGTATCATTCCCATATATTTTCAAGGGCCAGTCTGAAAATACCGGTAACAGTAAAGATTTAGATGCCAGTAATGAAGTGAAAAACATTAACTGCTGCATAAACACAAGATAAGAATTCCATGGATCATTAGATCAATGGTATATATAGTCAATGATATTCCATCTAAAAAGTCACAAAATGAGTCTTTCATTCATTCAATAACTTATTTAAGTACTGTCATATACCAGGAATCCTCAAATATAAAATTTTTTAAAAAGTAGTATGTTAAAATAACAATATAATCTTTTGACTATGTTTATTCATTAGGAACAAAATCTTCTCTGCATAGAAGCTGTCAGTGTATGATAAATTTGAGAGAAAGTTCCCACCAGAAGCAACCATATGTGGGCCGATAGAGGCTTTTCTACTGATTTTGGGACATAATGCCAAAATACATATAGTCAACACAGTTAAAAAATAAAGCTAAGTAAGATATCTGGCACCAGAGACAAAAAGCCTATGTTGAATGCTTTCATCTTCCATTTTCTCAAAAGGCTGTCCGGCATCAAACCTACCTAGGCTGAGTGTGAATAGTGGGTGTACACTTATGAACCTTTTTAAAGCCATTTCTTTTTTGCACATACTTATTGCTTAAATTACAGATAACTAATTAGGCACGACACTCACCACACTATATACATCTAGAAATATTCTACAACTAAAAATTAAAATAGATTTAAATTACTATACAAACTAAAAAACATAAAGAATATTGTATCAAACAGTCATGAGAATGAATGAATCACATCTTTGCATTTATTACTAATTTAATGTAATAAGTTTCTTTCCTCAAGCACAAAATTGAGAAAATAATATAAACCCCGTAGAGCTGGTGGGAGAATTACCCAGGTCCACATAGAAAGCACTGAGCACAATCCTTGATATCTAGTATGGGTCTGACAACAGGCAGCCATTGTTTTTAGTTTTACATTAGCGAGAGATAATAAAAACTAGCAGTTTTGGTATACTTATAACAAAAATTTCATAAACTTTACTCATGCATATTGTTTAATTTAAAGCAAGCCTTGTTACATGCTTATTATAAATTATGAGCTATTAAGACCATATGGACTGTATCAAATATCTAATTAAGTTTTTTAAAAATTCTCTTAAGTATGCCTCACTGAAAAGTTTGTCTAACTCTAAATTTACTGTCATTGTTTTTAATGGTAGTAATTTCATTAAAAATTGACCACACAAATTATCCATTAAATCCATGTCTCTTTATATTTCTCATCTTGGTGGATTCATGATCCACCTTCACTCTTCATATTCATCCCTCACTGTGTGCTTAAGTATAAATCACCATTTCTCCCAGCACTGAGTTCATTTTAAATGATATGGTACCTACAGACATTGTTGAAGTGGGCAAAGCCAATCTGACTATGAGATCCTACCAGCCACCCAACCCAACTGATAGAAAAAGACATGGTTCTTCAACTTAAGAGCCATCATCAGCCCATGATCATAAGAGCAATGTTATTTCACACAAAAAGGAGTTAGGTCAATGAGTTTTTCTCTTTCTCAAGAATGTGAATTGGAAAACATGAGGCAATAAAACTGTGATGTGAAAGAGTAGGCAAAGGGGAAAGAACAGCCAGTTTGTATCCGAAGAGCTGGCCAATGTAAAGTCTCAGGGATCTGTGCTGTATATAACCAGTTTTCTTCTATCTTCCAAACTCTACACGGGCAAGCCAGGCAGTATAACTCCCCATGAATCCCTGGGAAAGTCTGATTTATTTTATTCTCAAACACCCATTACTCTCCATTCCTAACCCGTAACAAACTTGAATAAGTCATTCTTTACCTCCTCAGTGATTTACCAAATCCCATCAATTCTACTTCTGAAATATCAATTCATTCCTTTTTATGCAATCTCACTGCAGTTTTTTCCAGTCTCAATCTTTCTCACTGAGATTACTTCAACAGTCTTCTTCAAGAAAAAAAGAGTACAGGTTCCTGAGCCAATTTCTTTGCTCCAGTCCGCTCCTACCTCTTTGCAGTGTACTTTCCCCTCAATAAACTATCTTTTTGTTTCACCACTTTAAAAAAACAAAAAAGAAAAAAGTACAAATGGGCAGACCACAGGATGAATACAGCTCACAGGTATCTATCACTGGCTTCACTCAGTATCTGAATTTGTGTTTTAAATGAGTTTCCAACATTTCAAAATATAGAGATATAACATTCAAAACCAATTTCTGACTTTTCTTGGAGAAAAAAATCAGAACTGACAACACAGTCACATTAACAAAATATCAAAATACTGAGAAATTAATCACCTGAAGCTGAGTAATATCTGTCTACTTTAAACAAGCATGCATTTTCCACTTTTAATTCATTTCTTTATACTCTGCTGTAAGGATGACACTGTATATTCTTATTTTTAAGACCTAACACCCTAAATTTAGTTCAATTCAACAGTATGTAATTTACTTTAAAACATTTTAAAACTTTTTTTGTTTTCCTCCTTAATGCGGTTTCAATGACTCTGTTTACTATGCATACCAGTTTCTGTTTACTGCGAGTAACAGTTTCAATGACTGTTGATAACTGACTTGAAACAAGTCTTTTCAACATCTGCATAAGATCTACCCTAACACCTGAAACCACTGGGAAGAGCACTGTTTTTCAAATCAATCAGGTATTGCTGGGCCATCTCCCCTTTCCTTTATTCTGCCTCTTAGGCATCTATGAAATTTTTTGGCTGAGCTGAGAAAAGGAAAGATGGCCTTTGGACAAGAGTCTGCCATCATCCTGGAATGCTGGCATTGGAATAAACCTGCTTTTCTCTCCACCAACCCTGCCTGTCTCTCGATTTTTGGAGGTGGCGAGCAGCACCTGAACCCAGTAACATTGCCTGCTTCACTTTTAAGTTAATCATTGGGGTCCATAGGAGCTTGTTCAATGTTCTCTCCTTTCAACAGCAGATCCCATCTGACCCAAATAAATACCTCTAGGAAAAAAATCTATAAAATACCTATGAAATTATTCACTGATTATTCAGTGACTATCACCTAACATAATAAAATCCTCTTCCATATTATCCTGCCCATATTCTTCATCCAATGCTATTTCTTTATCTCCTCCCCTTGCAAACACACTGAACCATTTGCAATTCAACCTACATTTTTTTAGTGGCAATGTTTCTGCACGCTAGTTTCTCTCCTGGAATGCCTTATTCTTCTTCAGCTGGACAATTCTTACCCATTCAAGTATTCTTGCAAGAAAGCCTTCCTTGACATACCCAGTTTCAGCTGAGTGTGCCACTTACGCAGCTCTCTCTAGTTCCCTTTTAGGTGCTGTGAAGTACCACAATAATTGTCAAGTTCATTAAAAGCAAGAACTATGCCTAGGACATAGTAACATAGGCCTAGTACAATGGATAAGTTCAACAATTACTGATGATTAAATGATATTTTTAACATTTCTTTTCTAAGCATCAACAGTTCTAAAAAGTAGGCATTTTCCCAATTTTATAATAAGAAAATGCAGACATAAGTAAATAATTCACTTACGTTCACACAGCTGGTAGGTAAGAGTCAAAATATGAACCAATGGACTTTACACCTAAAGACTGTTGCCCTTGAGTATATACCTTTTCTTGCTCCCATGGGAGAACTTGTATAAATACAATTTCACTACAGGGTATGTCAATGAATGGAAACAGAGACCAAGTCAATACAATAGACGATAATGTCTAATCTTAAATCAAAGCTGACAGGATAAATCCTGATATGTTCAGAAGTATCACTGAAATGTAGCTGTAGAAATGCTATGACAACCTTAACAGTCCTTGGTAAACTAGAAGAAACTCCATAAAATCTTCATATGTTGAGTACTTAGTACTTCATTATCTTACCATAATGGAAAAATAATTATAAAAAATGAAAACAAAAAAAAAAAAACAACCTATAATAGAAAATGTATTAAGAATATTCAATGCCTGCAAAACAGGCAAAAGACAGATATAAACTCTTTAAGAAAAATATTTATGACAGTCAAGAAAACATAGTTAACAGAAGTAATCAAAGATAATTTTGTGATTCAAGTTAATAAATTTTAAGAAAAGTAATACTATTATAAATGCTTGAAGCACAAATTAATTTGAGTGGTACTTAAGCAACAGCTTATGATATAAATTTGTAAAGCATGAGAATTTTCAATTTTTTTTCAAACATCACAGTACTATATTACACAAAAATTTCTTTAAAAATGACAGAAAAAATTATATTATGTAGTAGTAAATCTTTTCAGTAAAAAAAAAAAGGCCTGAAAAAAACCAAAAAATATTTAATATTTGTTTAACACTTGATTCGCTTTCATTTTTTAGTCTTTGAAAACTTCACTGCTTATCAACAAACTGCGTATCAAAATTTTTTAAGAAGTTCAAACTTGAAGCCTAATTAAATGTTCTTTCTTAAAAACAGCAGTCCCCATTTTTTTGCCCTCCCTAGTATCTCAGGACCAACAAAATACTGACAAGTATTGTTTTCAGTACATTAGGGAGTAAAACCCTTGAAAGCAATAATCTTTTTCACACAGATGGATATAGATGCTTTCAATGTTCTGATATGGCATCTTCTTGCCACATAAGCACCTGTAGTCTTGCATTGTCCTGGTAGGCATTCCTAAAAACACCTGGACAAGCTGTTTACTAAAAACACTAGACGTTGTATGAGATGAGGGATAATTAGCAAATAAAACTATTCCTGGCACTCTCTCAACATCAGAGCAGAACCAAGCTCCACGCCAGCACCTGGTGAAGGGAACTGCTAGATGTGATAATTCCAATTTACACATTCAGCACAACATTCTGTCTGCCTGTCAATTTGAAACAGTTCCTATGCAGTGATAACAGATACCCCAAAAGAATGCAGTGTCGAAATGCTGACATGAATTTTTTATGCACCAACTAGACGACTTCTCTGGACCAGTGGCATCTGCCTCCTATACTCCTGGAATGGACTGATAGTTGGGTGCTTTTTTCAACAATACCAACAAAAGAAATTTATAGAGCAAATTTAAAGTATCAGATCCTCATGCAGAATAAATACAAATAAAGTTTTCTTAAGCACAGTTAAGAAAAAAATATTAATGAAGTTGTAAAAATAACTCACTGTCAGATGATCTTAATTTATATAGTGCAGTACTTCTCAGATGACAAAACCATGAAGGTAGATATTTCTATTAAATACAGAATTCACTAATTTCTTTTTTCTAAATTGACAGAAAGAACAAGACAAAGCAAGAAGGAGAAACAAGGACACACACACAAAGAGAGAAACAGCACAGAACATTGGATATTCATTTGTAAATGCTGAATAAAAAAGATAAATTTTAACCTAAAGATATGCAAGTTGATTATCCAGTACTTTTATATGATCATATTTTGAAGAACTATTATAAAAATTTAATTAAGTCAAATATTATATTTGGGAGATTATAAATTTTTCTAATTTTTTATTTTCTTATTCATTTCATATTTAAATGACATATATAAATCATGCTTATAGAGTATTCATTTGGTTTTTTTCACATATATGCCAGATTATATTCATAAATATTTCTCCACATAATAAACTATACCCTCTCTTTCCAGTAATCATCTACATTACTATTTATTTGTTCTAGTAAAACAGCCATGGCTCAATCATTTCCGGAGCTGTCCTCTTATACTTGCCCTATGTAATGGTAGCACAGTCTTTTCAATTATTTTCACTGATGCCAAACTTTCAAGAATGGATTGACTTGGTAAAATAAATATAAATCATTCAGGAATGAAGTTGAAAAATTACTGTTTCAATCTGAGACACCATTATTGTTATAAAATAAAGAGATGTTAATGAACTTTTAGATGTGGATTGACAAACTAGCACTTCTGAAACCTCTATAACCAATGCTGAGCATGTCAATGAAAGTTTAAATTTTCTGAGCAAACCTTTTAATTACAAAGTATTTAAGGCGAGAATGTTTAGTAGAATTACAGAATATATTATTTTTTTAACCCACCATTCTAAGTCAAATGCTTTAGTCTTCAAAATTAATGAATACAGGTTTCCCCCACTGTCTGAAAGTAGAGTGTTCCTAGGAAAACTTCTCAGAGCCAAAATGGTGTAAAGGTAAGCAGTAATTACCATTTATGTGGAAAATTTTTTGAGTGTTTCCAGACCCAAAATTCAATGCACACACAATGTCTTATTTTGGTCACCAGGATCGAAACATTTAATTACATCCACTTTTACACTAAGTGTTAACATACTTATGCATTCTGTTAGGCTTTTCTGATAACTTAGGACACATCTTGCCAATAGATACACAAAATAGACCAGGTTAAAGTACATATGCTCACAGAAACAGTTGAAAGCTAGCATGCCTCGATACTGAGATGCTACGTAGTTCCCTGGAAGGAGCTTGGCAGAGTTGCTCTCACTGCTCCGGGTTATGTGCAGTCTCCATAATAGTTCACTGTAAAACAAATGCTGAACACTATTTTTGCTTTTAGTCTTTTATTGTAAATGCAAGAAACTCCTTTTTTGGCTTTCTTCTGGTTAATGAAAACAAGTACTAAGGTAGGTAGGTCTTTCATAAAAGTGAAGTGGCGTTACATGATTCTCAAATAGAGGGAGATACCTGTATAAAAATACTTCCACCAGTTGCACTGTGTGTTTACCTCAATTTCTATGAAATACAAAATGTCATTTTTTTTCTAAGACAGAGAGACTGACAGGTACAGCCTGTTAAATCAGATATATCCATTTGCAAATGCTATTTAAATAGAGAATAAGAAAGAATAAGAAACTCTGACAGTATCCATATGCACATACATGTATACACTCATAAACATAAACATATATATGTACATACATAAATATATATGCATATATACATAATTAAAAGGCATTTAATGAAGATTCCCCCAGCAAAGCCATCATGTTTAATACTATAAGCCATAGGAATTTTAATGTGAATGATATCATTAAAAACATATTAACTAAAACTGCAATATATTTTCAAATGTAATGTATGTATAAAATATTATTATAGTAAAACACATTATAAACATAAATTTTCCTTCTTATATCTAAGCTACAATCAGAGAATTATCTAGTTACCAAGAGAGGAAAGTCACAAGAATTTCTAAATAATTAAAGGTATTTATTACTCATTTTTAAACTAATACTTTCATAATTATTTACCTTCTAAAACATTTTCTCAAAGCATAGGAAGCAAATAGCAATATAACTGGGTTTATCATTAGAATTCAAGAAGGAAGCTCCATTTAGGGAATAAATGTCAACAGTAGCTGACTTAGTTACTGTAGGCTATCACCTTCTAGATAATTAAAAGATCTATCAAAATCATTTAAGAACTGAGGCTGCAGTCAGTAACTAAGGTTTGCTACCTTTAAGTCTTAAAGTACAAGAGCTGTCCAGAAAAAAATCCCTATATTTTACTCTACAATAAATGCCTCTATTTTTTATATAACATGACTGGATACTTTCCGGACAGGTTTTGTATAATCAGCTGTTAATCCCAAAGACCCCATTCCTGTAAACTACATACTTCTCATATAGAGACACATGTTTGGTTTTGATATTCACAAACTCACCATATTGTTCTAGTGAAACTGCTGCATCATGAATGAAGTACGTATATATTTAAACTACTGCTTTAGTACTAATGCTCCTTAAATGTGCTTCTCAATTAACTGAAGGACTTCTCTGAGTGCCAAAAACTATGAAAAAACAGAAATAAGAAAACTGTCCCTGACCTCAAAAAATTCATTAAAACATTTAAAAGAGGTGTAAGATGTGACCACACCCCAAAAAAGTGTTATATGAACAGAGACAAGTACCTACAAACTGTTCGGTCCAATATGGGAGCCACCAGCCACTTTTGGCTACAGAAATTTAATTAACATTAAATAAAATAATGCACTTTTTCAGTCACATTAGTTCAAGTGTTTAATAACCACTTGTGAGTAGTGACTAACTCTATTGGACTGTGCCACTACATAAATGCAGAGGATTCCCATTAATGTGAGAAGAAAAATCTCCTAAAGGTACTAGCTTTTGAAAAGTATCCTAAAGAACAAACAGAAACTGAGGGGTGGATTTCTTGGCATTGGTTTTAAGGAACAATTAGTAATAGAGCTTGGCTGGATTTATGGGAGGAAAATCCCACTTAAAGTCAAATTGGGGGTCCTTGAATTTTACTATGCCCTTTGGATTTTGTTTTACTCAGTGAACAACTCATCACAGAACTGACAAGATTAAAGGAAATAATGCATATATAAATATGTAAAGATAAATATGAACACAACAGATGTTCACAACTGACAAGAAAGGGTATAGAAGAGGAAGAGAGGGAAAGGATGAAGAAGACTGGGGGAGGGGTACAACAAAGGAGAACTGAGAAGACAACATAGCTGCTGGCACCTAAATGTGTTTTTTTATACTTTGCTCCTGTACATAGATTAGTAAGGAACGAAAGTAGCATTTATCACTAACAGTTATAAGGTCAGTTTCAGTCTAGAAAAGATGTTCAGAATTACTGTGGGCTCTTGTAGTGGGGAAAACGTATTTAGAAAGACTGAATTAAATATTTTATTGTCTACCAACTATAGCACAATGTCAACCACATCATGTGTCCTTATCGTTGGTATATAATGCATTTCAACTTTATAAATGAGTCTCCGATCTGTGTTCAATTGAAATGTATTCCAAAATTCAAGAGATGCTAGTCATTCAAGTTATTTGTATTTCTCCTCTAAACCTATGTATCTGAAACTGTCAAACTGTATATTAAAGATTGTGTAAAGCAATTAAACATTATTTATGAAGGTTTCTACTGTCACAAATATCTTTACTGTTTTACTACTTTACTAAAACATGCAATCTTAAGATAAATTTTTACATATATCCATGTATAGATAGATATGTATTATCAGTATCACAATAAAGGCAATCTTCCCAAAAGACCAACATATTATTTAAAATTAAACTTAGTTCAATCTTTTTATTTTAAACAAAAATTACTAGAAACATTTATTTGGACCTTGTCAGAGGGTTTCAATTTTACATCATTATGTTTTAACTTGCCTAATCAGTTGAGCAAAAGTACTTTATGTAAAATGATTCTTTTAGTTGCCTTAGCTACAAATCCCTGCAGGATACTATAATTGAAATCTACTCACGTAAGTTAAGAATAATTAGGGCCCCAAATTAAGCCAAACACAAAGTTAATTCAAACAGTCAGCTGCTGTCATTTAAATGGCTATAGAGTTTTATTGTTGCTTAACATTTGTGAATACTTTTCAACATACCTTATATTTAGTATTTTAGTACAAATAGAAATGGGATCAAGAAGCAAAGATGTATCAACCTTGAGACTGGAGTCACACCTCCTTTTACTCTTTGGTCACGAAAGGTTTTCCAGTCAATCTTTGCTATCAATTAACACAGTTAAAAAAATGGAGTGACAGCTCTCACAGGCAAGCTTTCTGGTAAATAAAATGGGATCACAGAATCTACAGTGAGTGCCACTAATACAACAAAAGTAAGAGCTTTTGACAGCTAACAGGGATCGTTTCTATTTGCTTAAACTCTAAAAACAAAGCAAAGGATTAAAGGAGCTTCCCATTGTAAAGCAAACAGAAGGGAAAAAGATAATGAATGTCTAAAACCCAGACCAGAAGGAGGGGGTATGAAAGCATAACTATTTTAATAATAAATGTTAATCAGTGTGAACTCACAAACTAAATACAGTTAAAAATTAAAACCACTGTAATATTTCAGTTTTTCAGTGTTCTGATAGTAATCTTTCTAAGCATGTTTGTACTTTCAAAGAGAGATTGTAATTTTTTAAAAATATATGCCTATGGCTATACAACTTCTGAAGATTATTTGAAAGTTGCAGAGTTAACAGATTGGTTTTTATGTTTTAGATATTTCAAAACAAAGTCAATCCTAATAGAATTGAATGAAATGTAATGATATTAAAAACTGAAATAAATAATCTTTTTCAATAATCACCATTAAGTTAAACAATGTTAAATAATATATTTTAAGGTGTCTCTTGACTTAAATATTCTTGAGTGACAACCTAATGGCCTAAGAAAATTCACCAGTGATCTAAAACCAAACATCCAGTTCTACAGAAAGAAAACTGGACAGGCATAACAAGTAAAGCTGGACAGAGGTATGATCTTTACAACCCTTAGTTTCTTCAACTGTTGAGTTAAAAACTTCCACAGGGCTAATCTCCAGGCTGTGATTCTCAGTCTAAAACTTCAGTTCTACCAAAAAATAAAAAAATATATATTATGACCTCTAAGATACCTATATAAAACTGTGTTTAAATTTTGCTATTTTCCTTTTATTTGGCTTTAAAAACCAAAGAATCTAATGAACTTCATTAAGAAATAAGTGTAATTTGTGATCTCTATCACCATAAAAAAATAGTATCAGAACCTATCTTTAACTCTGACAGGAAAAGTAAAAGATTATACCCACTATGAAAAATAAAGAAGTAAAATCTTAGAGTACGTATACTACTACAGGGCAGAGAAATCATTAGATGACCTTGAGATAAAATAGATTTAATCTATTTTTGATAACCAGTTTACATCAGAGTACTCCCATCCTCTACTCTTTTACGGTGCTATCATCTCGGGGCACTAATACTGAAGGAAAAATAATGACAATTCTTAGTTTTTTAAATACGTTGGCTTCAAAAAATTAGTAAAATACAAACTTTTTCTTAACAGGTTAAGACAAGCAAAATACATACTTCACATTACATGATTTTATAATGTTACTTTAAGAAATTTAAAACATTTCTGGTAAGACGTTATTAAAAATGTTTCCACGTAACAGAATAATAGTACAGATCAATGGGGAACAGAGGAAATATTAAGGAGAAAGGGTCAGTCTGCATTGATACTCAGGGATTATTTTTTAATTATCAGATAAAAGGTCAATAAAAAGCATATTAATCAATCACTATGTTAAATGACCTTTTTTTCAAAATGTGTCAAAAAGCTGCAAAAAATAAAAAGCTAACATTTTGACTATTTTATACATTTAATAACATTCTGAGCTGCTTTTATATATAAATGACATTTTTATTTTTGTTTATATGGTAATAAATTTACCATCTTACTGAATTTTAGCAAAAAATAATCAAAACATACTAAGTGGCATCAATTAAAGTATAGATAAATCAGAATCCAATGGCACTGATGACATTAAAAAATTATTAGAAAATAATTCACAGTATGGTATACAAACATCTTAGTTGTTGATAGTGCAAGCTACAGGAAAACATTAAAAGATCCTATAAATGGAGAAAAGTTCTCAAAATGGTTTCACACTGAATAACAATTTTACAATAATTATGGTATTTATATTTTTAAGTAAATACAGTTAAGGTGGTACATTTTATTAAAATAATGATTACATTAAAGCAGTGGTTCTCAACCTTCCTAATGCTGTGACCCTTTAATACAGTTCCTCATGTTGTGGTGACCCCCATACAAATAGTTTCGTTGCTACTTCATAACTGTAATTTTGCTACTGTTATGAATCGTAATGTAAATATCTGATGTGTGTTTTCCAATGGTCTTAGGCGACCCTGTGAAAGGGTTGTTGGACCCCCAAAGGGGTCGCGACCCACAGGTTGGGAACCGCTGCATTAAAGTATAAAATTTTCTATTCTTATTTATTTTTGAAGAACACAAAATTACAAAAAAAAAAGTACATCTGTAGTTTTGAGCTCATGGGGTAAACTCGAACACCGCAGTCATCAGATGGAAATATTCATTCGGCTATACTCGACCGTCGCGGCAAAGAGTTAAGATTAAAAATGTAACAAAACATAACAATATTCCGTAAAGTTTCAAGATAGCTGAATTTCTTTTTTTAAATAAATTATAAAACTGAAAGTGATGTTATTTCTATATCTCAACCATCTTCTTAAGGTTAGAAATAACCTGACTTTGTAATGGTAGAAAAATCACTGTCATGCTAAATCTAATTTTCTAGCCTAAAATCTTTAATAACCAAACTCCTTGATACAGATGTCCTTTCACAAACCAGCAATCACAGCATCACCAGTGAGCTTACTAGAAATGGAAGACTCTCAAGGCCCATCCCAGATCACTGAATCAAAATCTACATTTTAACGAGATTCTCAAGTACATTATATGTACATTTAATTTTGAGCACTGTTCTAGATAAATTAGATTAAAAACATCGACCTGACCTCCCTTACATGTCTTCCTCTCCAGTATACATCTTTTTTTGAATCTTCCCCCACTGTATCATGTCATAATAAACATTCTCCTTTCCTAGATGAGACTTCCTGTCCTTGCACTGAAACCCATTTCTTTCCACTTGGAAACAAAATTTCAGGTATCTAACACGTCTACTATGATACAAAAACCAAAAAAGAAAATTATAAAAAGTACTTTCCTTAAACAATGAAACACACTTAACCTACACCACCTGTCTCCTTCGCTTTACTTACAAACTTCTGAATCATCTGCCACCATCATGTCACATAAACGTGGGTCGTTTAAAATCCAACAGACAGCTCTCTCCCTACTACCACTAGCAGAGCCCCTGTCCAGCCTTTCTATCGTGTCTAAAGTTTATGAAGTCCCTGACTCTTATTAACATATTATATTCCCTTTAATCAAAACCTGAATGAAATATTAGGCATATTACCACTTGATGTAGTTGTACTAAAGAAAGAAAAAGATGAATCAGGAAGCGAAAAGGGAGAACTAATGATTAACACACACACACACACACACACACACACACACACAAACACACACCAATTACATACCAAGAGATAAATACAAAGCAATAGTAAAAAGCACTCTATAGATAAACAGCAAAATAAGAATATTACTTAATTTCTTTTTTAGATTAAAGCCTGTTCGGAAAACAAAATTCTGTTTTATTTGAAACCCTATTTTTTTTCCAGGAAATTTCTTGACACTCCAGGATTCCTAAAATGCAGAACTTTGCCTTCACTATGGGATATTAAAATCAATACTGTCATGTTTTTGTTTCTATTTCTCTCTCTCTCAAAAAAAAAAATCATCCCTTAAAATTAAATTTTATTAAACAGATTATATGTGGAAAGAAATCTTAGAAAAGCACTATTGAAAGCAGCAGAACAGTGACATTTTCATCCACAGTTCAATCTGTATATATATATATATATATAAATTGCTCATTGATTTTTCTTTCTTTTTTTTTAACTATTGTCCATTGTCTATTTTAATTTGGATATATTCTGATTTCATCTGCTTTGTTAATTAAAATCTGACTATTCATACCCAATAATTTAATACTATTAGTTCACTTCATTTTAAATTAACTGAGACTTTAGTTCTCACCTTTAACAGTTAATTCCCAATGGACTGAAAATGGAAGTACAAGTGAATAAAAGCTAACCTCAAGATATGGACTTTTAAACATAGATAATAGACCTCACAAAAGAGAAAGTATGGAAAAAAGAAAAGGGGGTAAATAAAACAAAGTAAATATTGATCATTGTTAATCTGTGATTAGTGTTATTTCACAAAATTCTTGGTGAAATTTTCATTAAAAATTTAAGCAGTATGATTTAAATTAAAACACAAACAAATATGTTTTTCATAATAAAAATGACCTAAGAATATCATCAAAGGGTTTTAAAAATAAGAAAAGCTGTAACAACACCAACAGAAAAACTGGCAAATGTAGTTAACAAAAAATTCACATCAAAATTACAACTGGCCTATAAATAAATCGATAAAAAATGTTTTTGTCCTCCTCACAAATGGCCCCAAAATTACAAATTTAACTTATAATCAGACACCCTTTTTTACACATCAAAAGTGTCAATTCTTTTAAAAATTTAAAATCAATAGTGGTAAAGTGTGTAGACTGATACTTTCACACACTGGTAATCAAAATGAACATTGGTATAATCCTCCAGAAAAACCAGTTTGGAAGATGTCCACATACCTGACATAATTAAAACAGAATCTAGAATTCAACTATCAAGGAATCATCAGATATAAAAGAAGAGTTTTATATAGATATTTATTTTACTTATATTTAAAAGTAATTAAGTTCAAATGGCCAATGAGTAGAGGGAAAATTATATCATTTCTGACATATACATGATAAATTACAATGCAGCTGTTAAAATCCTTTATCTAAATATATAATAACATGGTAATATAAGTTATAATATAAAGTGAAAAATCAGAATATAAAAGTATATGGAAATAAAGAACATAATTTTTATATATATTTTATTTTATCCATAATATCAGTATGTGTATTGGAAACAAAAAAGAAATGTGTCATGGTTATATCAAGGTCCTAGAATGATGAACGATTTTCTTATTTTTTATCTTTTCTCATGATAATATATTACATTCAAAATCTGAAGAGGGGGGAAAAAAGAGCATTTAAGAAAAAATAAGCCCTCGAAGCAAGAATAATGGCAGACATAAAAGTCAAACTCAGTAGAGTCCCACGCTGATAAGGAGGGATTATAAATGTTTTTGCTTCCTGAAGTTCTGAAATGGAATTCCCTTCTCAGCCGTACATTTTAGCCAAGAGATCCCAGGGCGGGGGCTAGGTATTCTCCTGGAATCACTTCTGTCAAGTTGACAAAAGGAGTTCAAGACTAGGGTTGAAAGATGTCATGAGATATTCACTAATCCACATTGATGTCTAATACATGTAGACTACATGGCTGTCACATGTCATTCTCTGTCATGCAGGAGGTGAAAAGAAAATAAAGAGTCCCACAGGGTACCAAGCATATGTTTCAGTAAGACACTCCTCCTTAGTAATGTGGCAGATAAATTTGTTCTTCCAGACATACCAGTTCTACATTAATACTCAGATATGCTCTACCATTTGTATTAACTTATTTTCTAATAAGACAAACTATATATAGCATATTTAAAAAGGGAAAAGTGTATTAATTCCAAAAAATAAAGGAAGCGACCCATCAAAACTGAAATTACTCAGTGACTAACACAATTACCATTCAGCAAAATTAAGTTGCTTTACATGACTACTATGCTTTTAATTAAGCTGCCCATATTACACTATTGATTCTTTCAAACTATAACAATAACTGGTAAATGCCTAATACAGATGGAAAAATCAATATTTCAAAAATTTACTCTTCTATGGACAAGTTTATAACGTCTTTACTCTTAGCAAATTATTTCTTCATAGTAATGGATTTATTTATTAAACAATTGATGTAGTTTTTTCTGTTAAAAAAATAAAGGCTTGTAAGAATTAAACAGCCAAACAATACAATGTTATTGAAGTCTGCTGGGTGACTGTTGTGTATGACACACTGATTTATAACACTTTACCACCAACAATAGACCTGTTGGTGAATCAACCTTCTTTAACAATGGAAAAGATGGGGTGAAATAAAATAGAAAGTGGGAGGAAAAGTGAAAAAAAAAAGCATCAAAAATCACCCACTGGAACTTCATTAACCTTCATGCATGAAATATGGCGTATTTTGACATTGAAATTGGTATATAAGATGACCAAAGTATATTCCAAATTAACTTTTTTAAAAAATGCCAGTGTATCCTATTAAGTTTAGTCTTATTTTTTCAATTTTGAGAAATATTTAGGACAAATATACATTCCTTTTGAATCTTGGTAGTAGTATTACAAAGCATTTTTGTTATTTACAAGATAAGAAGCAGTATCATATTGTTTGTGAATAGCACTGATATTTATATTGTTAAAATTGAATTATATCACTACCTATGAAGAACAAAGCTCCTGCAATCAAATTACATTACATTCACATAGTACGATACAGAATATTTAAAGTATCCTAAGAGAAATATAGTTAGGTGCTCTCTTGAGTAAAAATCACAATGATCTGCACTAAAAATATTTTTAAATTATTTTTTAAAAATGCATTGTTTTAAATCAATTTTTTGTGAATTTAAAAAATAAGGCTACATTTGCTATGCAGTGAACACAGATATGCTGTACAATTCCTATTAATTTAATGGGAGATGTGACTTCCATTAAGTTTAATAGGAGTCATAAGGCCAAATCCCCATGCACCTTGGTGAAAATTTACCTCCTAGCTTTCAACTAATCAAATATACTGAAATGAACAAAAATAGTCATTTTTGCTAGACTGGGAAATCTAAAGTCCCTACAGTAAGTTAATTCAGCATTATCATAGCAATAGCCATGTAGTTATTCCCAACAAGAAAAAGAACAATGTCATCACAATGAAAAGAGACGAACTGAAGTAAGGGTTTAAAAATGTAACATTTACCCTTAACAGACAGTATGTTCTGTTTTTCGCAACCTGGAGCCAGGTTTTCGATTTTGTTTTTTCTTTCTTAGTACACTGTAGGTAAATAGTAACACATAATCTCTTTTTGAAGCCTAAAATTATACCCAAGGAGCCTGATCAGAGGAACAAAGAGGCATATAAAAAAATACACATAAAAATAGTAACTTTCAGTAAACAACAGAGTCATTGTGAATTCAACAAAACTTTTTAAAAAGTTACATTATATCTAAACCCATGCACCCCTTAACACCTCAGCTCAACTGCCCATCACACGTACAATATACAGTGCTTAAGTGAGATGCTGAGTAAACATCAGCTTCATCCAAGAAATGGGTCAAAAATGCAAAGGCTTGGGCCCTACCCCAGACCTTCTAGGTGATTTTGCTGCTCCTAAAATTTGAGAACCACTGCAATACTTCAGTCAACATCCCTGCTTTCTCTCTCTCCATTTCTTCTCCTCCACCACGCTCACCACTGTCTTTACCTAATCTACTCAACTTCTATTAAGATTCAGCAACTTCTATTAAGATTCAGCTCAAGCCTTGTCAATCACTTCTAGCAGGAAGTCCATCCTGACATACACCCACTTTACCTCAATACCTCTGTGAATATCATCATCATAGCACTTATCACCCTGTTAGTACAACTGTTTATTGTCTCATCTCTAACTATGAAGATCATGATCCTCTTCCAATATGTATGTTATTTATGGGATGGACATAGAGCACAGAATGAATGCTTACTATAAGCCAGGCATTACTATTCTAGGCAACTGGATGCATCAATGATACCCCCTCCAAAAAAGGAAAGATACTTGTCCCAGTGAAGCTGACATGCTGACATACTGTGTGTGCATAAATATAAATTTTATACATTTTTATTATGTGTATAAATAAAATGATAGGAAAGGATAAATGAATATGGGTCTGAATTACTTTAATCCTTAAGTTTAACCTTGGAAAACATAACTACTCCTTCCACTAAATTATAAATCATTCTGAAACAAGAACTTATATGCCAAAAAGATTTTTTCTAATTCATATTTAAACCCTAGATCTACTTTTTTCTCCCACACAACTAGCTAAGAAGACCCTACAGCCAAACACCCTCTTTTAGTAAGATGTCAATAACACAAAAGTCACTATAAAATGTGTGTAAAGAATTTAAAAATAATATTATATTATAAAAACTGGTTATGATAATATTCTTACAGTTATGTTCTAAAATTTTCTTGATGTACAAGGGCCATCTGGAAAAAAATCCAGCCATTATCAATATAAAAGGAGAACAGTTTGCAGACAGTGCTCATATTATACAATAAATATGTAAAGCTGTATATGAAATACCTAGCATTTTAGACCTGGGATATGTTTTCCTTAAAATAAAGATAAGCAACAATGCAATCTGAATTAACTAAAATTTTGACTAATGAAATCTAATTACATACTCATTGCAGAAAGAATTCAACCTGAAATCCTTACTACTAACTTTGCTAAGAACTATTATTTGTAACTTGTCACTTGAGCAAACCTTCATGTCTGACTTACGCTTTCCAAGGCTCCATTATGTACCATAATTTAATTCTCTAGGACACAAAGATTCAATTTACTTTCTTACTTACTGACACATGATTCTACAGGAGGTTCCTACACTTACAAAATTTGGCCAAAGGAATAAGAACACACCAGTTTCTCAACAAAGCAAATTTGTGAAAGGCTTGAGCTTCTCTAAAAATAAAATCAATTCTAAGAAAAACTTATCAAATGTTTTGTAAGTTTGACTTTTATAATCATTTTTAATTTGGAAATTCTAAACCTAATTTTCAAAAATACACATAGGAGGAGAGACTTTAAGAGTAAGCAGAACAGTGTCCCTATTTTTCCAAAACAAGCAAAATTTTCTGGAAAGACTGGATTTTTAAAGAGTAATTAAAGAGATAGAGATAGAGGAAGCTGAGCTAATTCTAACAATTTAACCGTTATACAGTTAATTAGCTTTAACCACAGTAAAACATAAGCTCTTATGTGTACAGAAAACATGACATATTTATAATGTTCATCTGAATGTAGAATATGAATGTTTATCAGGGACCCAAAAAAACCCAGAATTTATTTACAAAAAATTGTGTCTTTATTCTTACATGTTTATACTTTAGTCACCTTCAAAGTACTCTCTGTTTGATTCAATACAGCTATGAGATGCTTTTTCCACTGCTCAAAGCAGTTTTTGAATCAGTAGACTGTGATGCCTTTTAGTGCTTCTGCTGTTTTTTGTTTCACCTCTTCCACATTGGCAAAACATTTCCCTTTGAGGACTTTTTTCATTCAGGAAAACAAAAAAAAGTCACCTGGAGTGAGACTGGGTGAATAGGGACAGTGGGGTATGGGAATCATACCGTTTTTTTGGTCAAAAACTGCTGAACACTCAGTATGGTGTGGGCAGGTGCCCTGTCATGATGGAAGACCAGTCATTTGTTTGCCACAACTCAGAACGTTTCTTCCGCAAACTGTGACACAACATTCTCAAAATTTCCAGATAAAACCTTTGGTTGACCGTTTGACCCAGAGAAACAATACTGAGTGCACAATCCCTCTCACATTAAAAAAAAAAAAAAAAAAAAAAAAAAAAAAAAGAGCTTATTATGTTCTTTTGGGGGGTGACCCCCTAGTAAGTCCTTATTGCAAATGTGGACATTTATACCTTATGTGTATAGATGTAAAACAAATCCAAAATTATGTTAAGCTTTTAAAATTACATACTGAAGTGAAACACTACTGTAAACAGGAGGGTAAAAAAGCTTTGAAAAGGAAGGCAGGGTTCATAACTGAATACAATACACAGGCATGTTTTGTTTAAAAAAACAGTTGCTCTTATATTACTTAAAAAAAATCTCATGTCTGATTTGTATTACAAAGGAAGAAAACTGGCAAAAGCAGGCTAAATACTGGCAAGACAGCCATGGGTCCTCCAGCACGTTCCTACCTACTGCAGACCTCCACTGGCCCACCATACACACTCAAGTTACTCTGCTTGCTTGGCTACAACAGGTATTTGAGATTTCAGCCCCTGCCCAAGACAACAAGTTCCTCAAGAGCAGAAACTATGCCTTGTGCTTTTTTGAATCCTAAGCACTTGACTCAATTAGTCACTCCATAAATAAGAAAGGAAAGGAGGAAAACACCTAGGAAACCTACTCAGAGTTTATCTGTTAACAATGCAAGTACTAATATAAAAAGTGCTCACCTCTGTAACATGTGAAAAGGTAACAATCATGGAATGGCCCTGAAATTTAATGGCTGAGTAGTTAAATTTATACTTCTTTCCTGGGCTCTTATACCTAACTTTGATTGGTTTTCTCCATAGGTGTTCACAAAGCATTATCTGCTTTCTCGTGATAAAATACTACCATGTCACATAAAACTTTTCTAAGACAAAACCATGTGATACTGGATCCAGTTTTGAACAGTGTGCATTAACTGTGTATATTCCCACAACTAGCAGTGTGGGTTGGCTGCAGGTCTTTTTACCCATTGGAGGGGATTGCTTCAAAAGCAACAACCCCTAGTCTGATGCACCAAAAATAAAATTTCTCTTAACAGTAGATATGAATCCTGACCTGACAGGTGACATGTAGTATCTCATGAAAAAACTCTGTTCGCTAACCCCTCCTGGGTTAAGCTACAGTGCCAGCAAACTGGTCTCTATCTTGATTGAAAAAATTTTCATTATATGGACTAATGAGCCATTGGTCCACACCTGGAATCTTTTTTTAAATGTATAAAAACATTCAAACATAATAGCAGGAATTCAGTTAGTTTTTCCTCCAAAAAACCAAATGCGAAATTATAAACTACACACAAGATTTTCCTAACAGTGCAAGCCAGAGATTCATTATTATTAAACTCAATTTCTGTTCATTATCTTACAGTACTATTCATTCAGACATATTACATTTTAATGTTAGATTTGATGCAAAACAAAAAGCAATGCCTTCTGAAAATTAAACATTAACCTATTCGTAACTTTCATGTGATTTAAATCCAAGTGAACAGCATTTACTTTCTGAATATAGAAATTTTTATTTTAAAATATTCCAAATTTGTTATTTATTTGAATTATATTATTAAGTTATGTCAACATATTGAAAGTGGGGGACTGAAAGGGCAGGTACAGAATAATGAAATGATTTTAAAACAAGCAATTCAAATAAAATTCTTTTGGCAAAATTAAAATCTTAACATTTTGAAGCTTATTACACAGACACTGGAATAATAAGTTTGCTTCTATCTATTAGTTGACAATATGCCTCTCTCCACTTATCATTTCATTAATAGGTATAAATGTGATCTCTTAAAATACATATAAAACCAATTTTAAAATTCTAAAATATTTTCTTCAAGAATTTTTAATGGAACCAAAAACTCCATTATATTTCACATGCTTTTCTCAGATTTTGTATTCTTAACAATTTTACAATATTAATATATTTTCATGCTGAACACAGTTAACTACCACTATGAACTAACTATAATACCAGGGGTGCCAAAAAAGGTATAATTTTAAGCAATGTTATCTATGTATTACTTTTCGAAGTTAAATTGAATTGTGGTAGCAATGCATAGTATGATGTCTGCTCAAACGGTGGCATTAATCAAATGAAAGTAGCATCACCATGCGACAGGTAGAACAGTCAAAGAAAATGGCGGAAGCAAGGTTGTCCTTCAAGGAGCTCAAGACCATTTTGAAATGGTATTTGAAATTCGAAAATGTTGAGTTTCCCCCATGTTCTCCTGACTTAACACCCCTTGACTTCTACCTATGGGGGAACTTAAAAGGATGTGGTGTACCATAGAAAACCAGCTACAACGGTGGTACTTAGGGAAGAAACTGAAATGGCATGCGCAGTGATACACATGGACACTTTGGTCAACGCTGCTCAACCAGTAGTTCGCTGTAATCAGAAGTGTCTGGACACTGAAGGGTGACCACTTTGAGCACCTCTTGTAATTGCAGAAGTCAAATGCGACTTGTACTCATCTTTTGTTATCAGTATATACTTAGCATTACAATTTTAATACAGTTTTTTCCTTTCTTACAATGTGCATACATGTTTTTGGCACCCTCTGTATTTACACATCTTAGCTCCACTTTAACTTCTGTCCTGCTCTGTAAGAAACACCTGGGACGGTGTTATTTTCACATGGGAAAATAGTCTTACATATTTGTAAGACTAAAGAAATAGTGGATACAAGGAATTCCAGCCAGTAATTAATAAATGATGGTACCAATAATTTCAGTAAACCTCAAAAGTGCATTTAACTCTTTAAACACCAAATCTGTCTTCAAAAAGTGATAAAGGGAGCACTCTAAAAAAACATTTTCCAGAAGACATGAAAATTTGTATTTACTGTTAGAACTATCACCACACTTAAGCAGACAAAACTCAAAATGAAGTAAAAGAATTGTCACAAAATACTTTCAATTTTACTAGAATAAATTTAGTCAATAAATTTCAATATATACCAAAACAAAGCTTTCAGGTAGTTCTCTCAGGATTATTTACAATGATTAGATTTATAAGTTTATGTAAAATATAATTTCAGACTTTTTGTACTCCTATAAATATATAGCTGTGAAGAAAAACAATGCAACTGCCAGGAAAAAAAGTTTTGACATTCAAAAAATTTTCTTTAACACTTATTTCCAAATAATAAAATAATACGGTATCTACTTCTATATAAATAAGATTGCATAGTTTAAATTCTCTGGGACATAAAAAAATAAAATTTAAACTGCATCTTACCTTCTGTACTCGGTAAGAAGCTGATTATAATGATAAACCACAGACTTCGCATTCTGCAACCAGAAGACACCATTATTGATCCCTTTAAATATTTTCTTTGTATTCCTTAATGAATCTAGTTATAAATGCCCAGCTTCATCGAACCCAGCAGTCTGCATCATTGATCCTCATATCTGAAAAACAAACAAATCCATCATTTACTCTATAGCCCTGCTACATTACAAAAAATGCAAATAACTCTTTCTTTCCCTTCATTCCATCTCTCTCCTAAGTATAAGAAAGTGGTATATATTTTAATTCTATATCCAATATGGAACCTGTGCCTATACACTGATGATCTGAGCCTCACATCCTGAAAATGATCAAAGTCCAAAAAATACTTACAGAAAACCAGAACATATGAAGTCACATAATAATATAAATTCCTAATGATGAATTTTTCTTTGAAAAGCTTACAAAGTCATTCTAGAATACATCTGCCACTCTATGCTACATATTAGTCTTTTTATCAAAGTACAGTTGACCCTTGAACAATATGGGTTTGAACTGTGAGAGTCCACTTAACATCAATAAATACCTGTAGTTTTTTTATCTGATGCTGGCAGTCCACAGGTGCAAAGGACCAAGTGTATTCATTGATCTACACTACCACATATAGCAGACCTGAGCATCTATGATTTTGGTATCCACGGGGGTCCTGGAACCAATCTCCAGGGACATCAAGAGACAACTTTAAGTTTTGAGAGCATCAAAAGTTATATGCATATTTTTCAACCCCCACATTGTTCTAAGGGTCCCCTGTATTAGCTTTAATACATAATACCTCTAACTAAATTTTATAAATACATACAGTTTTGTTTGTTTCTAGTAATAGTAACAGTAATATTATTTACTGTTTTATCCTGATACCTTGCAAGACAGAGTTGAGATATAACGAAAGTTAGTAATAGTTAAAGTCTCCTATTTCATTTTAAAGTTTAAGATTCTCATATATTGGTTTTTTTACTGCAAGGTATAACTTAGTAAGCTCAAACCTACATCTTTGAGTAAGTTGGTACATCCACTGGACCCAAATAAAAACTTCAGACCATGATGATGTTATCTCCAAAGCTGCATCTCTATTTTTTAAAAAACTGGGAAAAGGATGGCAAAGATCATAAAAGCCAGAGCCAAGGCTAATTTTCACCAGCGCTTAAGTATCCAGTTCTTCAACTAGGGAGAATTCAAAAATTTAAGTAGTGTAACTTGGTCATTACCCTAGGATCACATGCGACCAGGTCATTTGCTGGGTTCTAGGGAAGTGTTTTCTTTCTTTCTAGGGTAGCATGAGGAATCACAGCGTAAATAAGAGACTTATAATACACCTAAAATGCAAGCAGATCCCAAATACAGAAGTAACACCCTTTTTAAAGCAGTTAGGTTAATGTATTTATGATACTGTCATGTTACAGAACTACAAGCTTATGATTTTGGTATAGATTACCAGCTCGTACAAAAGGCGGCCATTACTTGCGTCGGACCCTGTATATCCAACTGGACCAAGAGGTCCAGCTTCTTAAGTTTAAGAAATTACAAATTTTTCCTTTAAAGAGACATCATAACTCTTTCTTTATATTAAATTCCTATATTCTTCTAAGTAATACTCTTACCAAGTTTTAAGCTACCCTTAACTTGCTGCAAATAAAATAGTTTTTAAAAGTTGGGAAAGAGGAATTACCCCTATTCTAAGGTTGTGCCTATAACTCAAATAAAATGAACTCATATAATTTAGATGCTGGCCCTAAAGAATAAGGAAAATTTAGCAAAAGACCTAGATAACTCTGAGTTCTCTATTTTATATTATCTCAGCTACTCTGCATTTTGCTACATGCTTCATGTATCATATTTGATTCTATTAGTAGTTCACTCTATTTTATTATGAGTTCCCTATAGTGTAACTTCTACGGAAAAGCAGTCGGATTCTAAATAGTTTGGAACACTTACCACACTATAAAGTAACTATCTTGCTTTACCAACACACCAAAAAGAATGTAAGATATTAAACTGAAGCTACTATCTAGTGTTTAAATATAAAGATCCATAAAATCACAGATGAAAACTAGCAAGATATTTCTGTAATAAGAAGTCTGTTTTATCACGCCTATAGTTTGATATGAAACTGTTTCTACATACCCCTCCATAACCCATTTTTGTTGTTAGCTCCTTCTGAAACCGCTGAAGAAAACTCAGTATCATGATAAAGAGAGTCAGAATTGGTATTATCCAGTTCTGAGAACACCTCAGATGATTCTCTGTCCAAAGAAATAAGGAAACAAAGGAAAGTGCAAGCTTCCTCATCTGAATGCCAAAAATATTTTTAAAAAGAATGATATGTTAAAAATTAATGTGATGGAGACACATGGCACACAATCCTGCAGAGCTGGCTAGCTCTCTCTATTCATTTATCACTATGCGCTACCCAAGACTATTCAAAAGACAAATCAAAAGTAAACCTGCAGTTTACAGCTGCTGTAGCAAAGTCCCCTCCTTAATACTGCAAGCTATTTTATGTAAAGCATAAAGATAAGTCAGATAATTTCATGCCCTGTCACTTCAAAAGGATCATCGATGAACAATTTCTTAGAGCCTACAGACTGTTCAATGATTTGATGAAGCAATTAGAATAATTTTAACGTGTGGATGAGGTACAAGTAAAATTAAGTGAGCCTGAGGAATGTTCCCGATTAAGGCAAAAAATTCTGAGGGTCCAAGTTCTGGTTGTAATGGGTACATTTATTTCAATGAACTAATGCATACAGGCTGCTTGCCCACATACACAACTCTTGAACACATTTCCACTTTCTTAAAGCGATCCAAGATCATTCTGTCTTCAGTCATCCACTTTTGAAAGAGTCCTTGTTTGTGGGGAGAAAGGGAAGGAAGAAATCAAGGGCTGATGACTGCATTGTAGGAAATAGCTGCCAAGACAGGAAAACCTCTGTTAATGAAGGGAAAAGGAGGAGGAAACCACACAACCAAGAACTCTTTTGTGGTCTTTGACCAGAATAGAGTATTTTATGAACAGATTTTAACTATACTAAAATTTCAAAGTATTCTTAAGGTTTGAATGTGAAACAATTTTAAAAGTATGTTCTAGTCATTATGAGACAGTATAAATAATTGTTTCTAACAAACAAAAATAGGCTCTGGAATGTAATAATATCATGGCTTCTTTTACCCAAATAAAGCTGAAGTCTGACCATGTATGTCTCTGTGCAATGAGAAAGTAAAAAAAGAAAAATCAAATTTATTTTGCTCATTCTACAACCTAATCACTTTCATATCAAATGGAATTATTTTCAAAAGCTCAAGTTCTAAATGCTATTTTGAAAACTAAGTCTAAAGATTTTACTACTGATTCAAATTAAAATCCTTCCATTAAAAAATTGTTCATGTGTGCTCACTTTAGCAGCACATATACTAAAAAATTGTTCATGAAAATTGAAATACTTAGCAAACCACAATCAGCTAAGGACAGAATGAATGAATGAATGATCAATCAATGAATCAAATATGGTGAAACTAATCCCAAGAAAACACAGCTCCTAAATCACACTCAAGCCAAAGAACATTCATAGGCATAGGTGTAGCTAACACTCTTCTTTCAAACTATAACTACCTGCAAAATGAAGCTCAGTAAAGGCTTCTCACAATGCAAAACAAAAACAAGAAACAAAATCATAAAAGGGCTATTAAATTTCCTTTCAACAAACAGAAAAAGATTGAGTCCCTATATTAATAAACAGTTTGTCTTTAGATTTTTAGAAAACTTTTTCCCAAGAACTTCAGGAAAGAATTTGGAGTATAAAGGCTCAGTGCACAGATGAAACCCCTCTTAATGCTACATAACAGTTCATTTCTTAATAAAAACAAACAGAATATTTCTACTTAAACTGTAAGAAGCCATGGTTGTTTCAAAAATCAAAGCCACTTCTAATATACAACCTCTTCCCACTTTTTCTTGTCTTTCAAATAAGAAGATTCATACAATTTCATCCTAATTTTGTTTCTATAAGCCACATGTCATTTTCTACCAAACCTCTGTAAAGATCTTTTTTTTAGATCTAAGTATTGTATTACCCTATCACGTAAAAAGCCAATTAATGCATCATTACTACTAGACCTTCCAAAGCTGAACAATGACTTTCAGGAATATGCCTCAGCACTGTTTATATCCTAACACTCCTCAATGTACAGCTAGCTATATATAGTCTTTCAGAAAGTAACCTCCTTTACTTACTAGCTGCATTAAACATGCCATGCCTTAAAACTGTCAGCAAAATTAGGGAAACACCACTAAACAGTTTTAATATTGGTGTATTTATGTAACATAAGCAGGAAATCCTATTTAACCTTATATTTATCAAAAATAGAAAATATAAAAACCATTTGTTATTAGCATCAATGAAAGAATTAGAATATAACAAGTTTCACTAGTAAAAGGAAAAGATAATTGCCTAAAACTGCCTAAAATTGATTATTTAACTAAGGTTGATCTTCTATTAAGAGCAAAAAGCACCTTAAAGGTTCATATCTAAAGCTTCAGACCTTTGATTTCTACTCCTGAATATTGAACTGCTGTGAACACTGGATTTTAAACCCAAAACAACTAAATGCATGAGGAGAACAGGAAAAGGAAAGAGCCATCCAAGCGTTGGTCCTACCAAACTCACCCCTCGTTGTTATTATGCACTAATGCTGTGTAAAATAAAGCATTAATGTTTGGGGAAGACCTAAAATTTTATGCACTAAATGTATGTGAACTCTAAATGAAAGCTAAAGATAGCTGTACAAAATCAGTCTTTCTGATTTTATTTGTGCTATAAAATTATAATCATAACAAGACAATTTACAAGCAAAAGATAGCTGCTTTTCTGTACTTTACCAAAACCAAAACAAAAAAAACTGGTATCAATCCCACTCTGCCCCCATGGAAAGGCTTAGAAAATGAAAAACATATTAGCTGCATTTCAATACAGTTAAATCTCATCAGGGTGTGCTCAGTTTTCAGATCTTATGTACGGTCTTTACAGGCCAGAATTTCCCCTCCTTTCCATCAAGACCCTTGGGAGTTTTCTTTCAATAAATTGTCTAAACACAAAACCTTGCTGTAGCTAATCAGAAAGCCTTTTTTAGCTCCAGACATTCAGCATCCTTTGCATTTATTTTTCTCTCCCTCCAAGGGTTGGGGCTGGGAATGCTGATAGAGATTTTAAAAACCAGGTGGCCATCCACTAGTCACCACCCTCTTTCTCTGTTTCATTTCTGCTGACACTGGTATCTAATCGAGTCGTGTAATTAAAACTATTTTTGCTAAAGTCCCCTTAATATTCATTACTGATCTTACCCTTTACTGAAACTTCTTCATTATGAAGGAATAAATTTTCCTATAGAAGGGCTTGGTTTGGAGAAGCAGAAAGGAGAAGAGTTCAGGAAATTCAGGAATGCTCCTAGTAAATTACATTGCTACTGCAGTAATATCTACAAGTCTTGCTGAGCATGCAAAAGAGGTTTGTAGCTGTGGACACTATAGGCACAGTGCAGGGCAGTCTGCCATTCCCTTCATTAAAATCCTTCCAGTTGAAATAATAAAAACAAATGGATGTCATTTTCAAACCAATGTAGGGAATATTTTATGACTGAACATAAACTTGCAAATGAAATTTCAAAAGGAAAAAAGCTACATGCCCAGTTCAATATATTACCTTCTATGTATCATGAAAACTTGATAGCTTCCTTAACTTTTCTACCAGAAAAAATTCATAAATCCATGTTTAAAATATTTTCTATTTATTGTTAAAATTATAATATACCTACAACATTGATGTTCATTTTTTTCCCCACCTGGGGGAAAGGGAAAGCTATTTTTAAATAGCAGCCCTCTCCAACTTTTAAGACATTATTGTGCCCCTTAACTTTTCCATACTCCAGAATTCTGATGCAATTTTGTGAGTTGAATACAAATTATGGGTACTATGGCTAGAAGTATTTCCTGAGTACCTACTATGCTGTGAAATACTATATTAGATACATATCATTAATCCTTATGAGGTCACTATTATTACATAAAAGTCAGAAATATGAGGTTCAGAAAGGAAAAATATCTCCACTAGCAGGTGGCAGAGCATGAATTCCAATCAAGGCTAATCATAGTAATTCCCCTTTATCCATAGAGACCCCCAGTGGATGCCTGAAACTTCAGCTAGTACCAAACTCCATATATATGTTTTCTTTACATACATATGATAAACTTTAATTTATAAATTATAAAATTTTGTGTACCTTATTGTACTGTACCCACCGTTTTTCTTATATGATGTATGACATGATAAAATGCTTTATGAAGTCAAGAACTTTTACCTAATCATTGATTTCACCTAATGATTTAACTAATGACCATGTTTTCCCGTATATAAGATGCCCCCATGTATAAGACAACCCCTACTTTTCTAACCCAACATTAAAAAACCTCTCAACCAGTTACTCCCATGTATAAGATGATCCCCAATTTTTGGTCTAACAATTTCAGACAAAAGTTTCATCTTATACACGAAAAAATACGGTACTACTCAGGCAAGTAGAGAAGAAAAACTCCAATGTTGTTCATGAGATGCAATCTTATGTCTGGCTTAGGGTACTGGATTCTTTGTTCATATATTATTGTTAGCAGCAGTTCCCTGAATCAATATTCAGATTCCCTCTTGGTCTATATCTATAACCACTAAATGATATAAAATAACCTAGGATCTGTTGTCCATTAGATCAACAATATCACCATCAGAGGTTTCTTAGAAATAATGAAGCAATCTGAGTAAAATACATCAAATGATCTTTAAAAAATATTAAATATTAACTACAAAATACATACAGTAACAAGTTGAAGAAAATTATGTTACGTACACACAGCACATTGCCTTCCATAATCAATAAATGATACAACTCATTTGCAAACTATGTCAATATATAATGTCATTTAAACTTGCAATTCTTACTTCAAAAATAAAGTAGGTAATATTAACACTGTAATTGCATGTATATCACTTTAAGTCAATGAATATCTAGTGATTACATTCTAGATATTTTTTGATAGTACTGAAATGAGTTTCTTTTTTGTTTATTATTTTTACCTTATGTATCAATTGGTCCTGTTAAGTTCTAGCGGACTATAAAACAGATTAAAATATGATTGTCACCTTCAAAATGTTAATAATCTTTTAAGAATTAAATATACAGGATATTACTAAGACCCAAAACATGAATTATTAATTGCTAAACTCCCCAAAATTTAATGGTAATAAATACATTTTGTACAAAAATAATGAGAGAAGAGAAATAAAAGCAGCTTCTGGACCTGTGTTTCCCTTGAGATGTGTACCTAGATCAATTAACATCATCTTGACGATAAGAGCCCAAGATTGAGGTCAGGAGTACACTCTAAGAATACTGGCTTAACCTACCACTGTGAGGATTTGGACAATTCACAAATATCAATATCTCAAGTTCAACAACTACATACAAGGGCAGAAATACACAACAGATCTACTATTCTATTATTTTCCCAATTATTCCAATTATAGGTCTACGATCCTGATTCCATCTTAAATAATATTAATGGAAAACGTTTAGGGGATATATTGCAATGTTTCACGAAGGGCTTATCTATTCTATCAAAATGTCTCAGAAATTATTCTATTAATTACATTTTTTTTTTCTTTTTGGTATGTGGGTAGCTCCCTGACTGGGAATCGAACCCAGGTCGCAGCGCTGACAGCACCAGCGCCGAAACCTTAAGCCACTACACCATCAGGGAACTCCCTCCATTTTTAAGATTACATCTAAATAAGTTGCTATTTCCAAAAACTTTTTTTGAACCTTACATAGGTAGCCTTAATAGAATAATATGAGATTCATTCAGTTCACATATTTCACACTTTGCCTCTGTGAGAAAACTACACACAATCAAAAAGCAAGATGCCATCCAGGTCTTCTTCCAGAAAGAGCAAATTCCTATCCCTTAGCCCAGGTTAACCTCCATCAAGTCCTATGTTCCATACCATATAGATTTGTTCCCACAAGCAAAACTCAATATAACAACATTTTATTGAGTTGTAGAGAAGAGGAATATATCAAATATTTCTGAAAATTTACTTACTCAACACAGAAAACAAAGTTGTAGTCTAAGTAAACAAACAGAACAGACTTACTTCCTGTGTTAGATTGATTCTTTTAAATAGCATTAAGAGACTTAAAGGGAAGGCAGGAGAAATATGCAAGGTCACAACTATAAGAAACAGCAATGAACTGACTCACTTTGATTAGTTGTTAAATGTAAAAAAAAAAAAAAACCTTTAATTAAAAAATTAAAATATATCAAGTTATATGTGTTAGTGCTTCTTAACAATCCAATCATGGAGTGGAGGAGGTATGTGGTTTTTAGAAAAGGGGTTTTCAACTTTAAAATACAATTTTATAACCTCTGTTAAAATTGTAAATAACATTAAAACAGTAATAAAACAGTGATGTTTAATAAAAAGAAATGTAGGTTATTAAAAAGCTGAGATAAAATGACAAGAAGTTTGAATTATTTGCCAAGACTCTCTTATTTGGTAAAAAACTAATGTATTTTCTGCAATATTTCAATAACTTAAAAATTTTTCTAATTCAGAAAACTAAAGAAAATATATCCCCAGTGACTACTCCACATATAAAGAAAAGCAAAAAACTGCACAGTAAGAATAATTACCAATGATAATAAGTAGTGATTCTTCAAGTCTATTAAGCTAAAAACTATCAATAAATAGTATTCCGTTATGTTTGGAAAGGTCAGAAGCGAGAAATTATGTAGACTCATATTATAGAGAGGGACCAGTAAACTTTTTCTATCAAGGACCAGACAGTAAATATTTAAGGCTTTAAGGACTATCAGTCTGTTACAACTATACAACTATGCCATTGTAGCAAGAAACCCACCACAGACAATGGGTAATGAAGAAGCATGGCTGTGTGCCAATAAACTTTACTACAAAAACAGCCAGCCAGCCATAGTTTGCCAACCCCTGCTACAGATGAACAGGCACAAAATAAAGAGAACTAAATGCAGTTCAGTCAAGTAATGAACTGACCGGTGAATTTAAATGTTAACGTAAAGGTAAAATAATCATGCTGGAATGAGAAAAATAAAACAAAGCCACATTACACTGACCAAAACAAAATACTGCTGCAGTATGTATGTGTGTAACTGAGCCATGTGTACAGCTTACAGTGTTTAGGGAGAAACTCCAGAGAAGAAAATAAAAGACATTACCACAGTAACCTATCGTACTACTTTTTTTGGCAGGAGAGAATGTAAAACCAATCAAAACAGTCAGTAACAGGAGACTGAAAAGTAATGAGGTTTGGACAAGACCCCTGAGGTATTCTACCGTTAGTATGATGGTTTCAAATAGCTGTTGGTAAAAGTGGCTTCAAACTCCTAAAATTTCTGTCACCACTGCTACTCACCCATATGAAATCCTGAATATATCTTAGTTCCACAACGTATTCAACAGGAAACTGCTTAATTCTAATTTGCTGAATGTCTGCTATAAAGCCAAAATTCTGACACCCAAATCAATCTTTTCCAAAAAATTATGAGGTCACAATAAACGCACACATTTCGTTTAGAATAAGTATTTTCAGAGCTTTTTAATTGTCTATGTCTAGACTCCCCAAAATGCTTTGATATTTTTATTTTTTGGAATCTAATGTTTCTTAAAATTGGAAGTCATGCTGTAACATACCACAGAATTACATTTCTAAGCTACAATTAATAGATATCACATTAAAATACATGAAGGCTAAACTTTTCCATCAATTTTACATATAAGACAAAAGAGTGGAGAAGGTTACAAATTTTTAATAAGAGCATTGTGTAGTAATAATCTAGGTGTTTTACTGGAAGTGGATTACTGTAAATGAAATTTTTAAATGTCCTTTCCATTTTATAGATAACAAAATGACTTTTCTTCATGTCTGTAGTGATAAGAATAAATTTGCCACACATATTTAAATGGTGCCTTCACACTTCCCACCCTGGCTCATGAATTAATAATTCAGTGGCATTAATACAAGAAGATAAATGATAAAAAGGTTAAGGCACATGGCCCAACCATACACACATACTTCTTTTAGCACAGTTAATACTTCCCTGCCAATTATAGCTAAAACTTTTTAACAGTTTTCAATAGCATTTTTACAATCTAAGTAGCAGCTTATGCACACACAATTTCACACAATTCAGGCTTAATAAATCTCCTGCTGGTACCAAACAATAATTCTAGGGGATTAAAGTGCAACATCTGTTAACATTAATAATGTTTCATATACTCATATTTATTAAAGAAGCCTCTACTCTATTATTAGCCTCCTAAAATACCTTCTAGACCAATTTACTGATTAAGCATGAATTATACATATATCCTTCAATTGGTAACTTATAACAATAAAGAAATACATTAGTGTAAAATGGTAAAAGAAAAAAATCACATCCCCTATAAAGTAACAGATATTTTTTGAACCAAGCTTACTAAATGTGTACAAGTGTGCATGCACAGATATATACACACACAAATGAAATTGGCTCAGTCTCTAATAGTTTTTAAAACCAAAAACCCTCTGGAGCATTATTCATTGTAAGTTTGGGTAAAATACAGCTCTGGTAATATAAAAGGTACTTAACTTTAAGGTGGTATACATTCACCCACTGTTTTATTGACTCTTTCTCTGAATTGTCTTAATCCCCTCTTATTTCTTTCATTCCCTCTGCCCTAACTCCTTTCTAAATTTCTGCAAAAATCTCATGGCTGATTTCTCACCCTCATCCAGCTTGCCAACTGCCATTAAACTAATCTTCCTAATTTCACTCTAAACCATAAAAATGTATAAAACTGGAACCAATCCTAGAGATCACTTTATATGCAAGACAAAGCAAACACTTGGGGTTGTGACTTCACAAAGGCATATCTCAGAACTGGATGATTTTTAAATTTTCCCACAAGTACATATATTATTATTAACACCGTATCGCAACAACGTACTACCTCTATTTTAACAACAGCAAATTTATGACTGGAGGCTGGAGGGGTAGTGGTAAATGAAAAGTCAAAAAAAAAGTGGCAAAAAGCAAAACGGAAAAAAAAACAGACCAAACTTCAAAATACTTAATTCAATCCTCTGTTCTTGTCAAACGTTTTTACTTATTAGTAAATCTGAATATGCCTTCCTTTTTTTTTTAGAGCTGAAACCAAGAAGCAGTTTGTTAAAAGGAAAATAAGGTGAACAAAGAGATAGTTTATTAAAAGGGAAAGTGCACCCCAAAGAAGTAGGAGTGGGCCCAAGCACCAGTGGCTCAAGGGCCTGGAAGGGCCAGGGGAATGCACACTCCTAGGAGGCAGGAGCGCGCTGGAGCAGGCAAGTGGCTCAAGAGCCTGAATGTACCTTTCCAACTGACTTTCAATCAAGATTTTTTTGTTACCTATCTAGAATTTCCCTCCTTTCCACCTAATGTAATTCTACAGAGACTTGATAGGTCTAAAAACCACCCATATCATAAAGCCAAACTACCTGCCCAAAGCTGCAAAAAATCTCTTCAGCAAATTCTTATGGTGATTATTTGTGTATCATTCATAGGGTAGTTGTTACTGGGTTATCTTAGGACTCCTCTTCAATTAAGCTTTTAAACTATTTTTTAAATCTCTTTTGTCGACATTTTCAATATTTATCGTTCTTCAACATACACCCTTTCAAACTAAACCAAAACAATTCCCAGGATACATGCTTTCTTTGAGGCACCGATGCTGGTATTACAAGCAGCAGAGATGCATAAGACAAAGAAAAGAGCCAAGAGCACACATAATTTTACAAATTATTTTAATGTACTTAAGAGAGTAAGTACTCCAGACAGACCATGGCTTTTGCTCACTGACTCCATCTTGATTCTGACGAGTACTGTGATTAATACAGTGAATATATAATAAATCAACCTAATTTCTAGGAAATTATTATAATTTTAATAGATTTCTTTTTTAGCTAGCATCCAAACTTGAGAATGACTATCCTTTATTTCCTGTTATTCATCTTTAAATATTAAGGTAATTTGATTTTTGGACCACGAGAAGCTTACTCTCACCTCTGCACCTTTCTTGGCTTATATAAGGTGTTCCCTCTGCTTGGAATCCCCTTCACCACTTGGTCCTCAGCCAACGAGGATTCCTTTTCCAAGATCAGTTTGGACCCATCACTTGATTAACTCTCTCTCCTTCCTTAGATCTCCACCACACACACCAGGGGAACACAGCCACTGTGTCCAAAGTACAACGTGCCTACTACTGTATCACAAGTACCTGAAAGACCATTTTCAAATTATTGTGAGCTAAGTGAAAATGGAAACCGTGGCTTTCACATCTGTACCCTCGGTGCCAGGCACCTTTGCAAAATGGCTGGCAAACAGCACGTAAGGAAAGAAGGAAAGTAGGTAAACAGAAGGAAGGAGTGAATGAATAAACTATGGGAAGTAACAAAAAATGAAGAGTGGGAAGGATAAAGAAAAGCAAATGGAATTCAGAAAATGAAGTGTAAAACTGAAACTTAATTTTTTAAAACTGGAAACAAACTTAGAAATCTCCTAGAATAGATTTTCAAAAATTTTTTCCTACCTGGGACTATTTTTTTAATTAAATGTTTAATTAAATATTGAGGATGCTGATTTAAAACACAGACAATAAAAATGACTATTTTTCAAAAGTTTAATTTGTCATTGTTTGGCAAAAAATAACCTTATCATTTTTATGATTTATAAAAGTCAATAAACCCCCTCAAGGAAGAGTTTTAAAAACCAGTAAGTCTGAAGAAGCAGCAAAGTCCACAATTAGTGGGGGAAACTAAACCTGTAACTGAGTCCAAATAAATCCCAGTACAAGAATCCCTTGATGAAGTTTTTCTTTAAAATACTTGAAAATTTAACAGTATCTACAATGCTGAAAATAATTTAAAACTTTAAAAAAGATTATGACATAAAATTACTGCATTAAATAAGCCTGATAAATTTGATTTTAAACAGAAACAGGATTGGGAAAATAAACAAATTTGACATTTACTTTCAAAGTACACTAGAAATATAAGATAATTTTTATTGCAAACATTTTTGCCAACATAGGCTTCCACGTCTACATATTTTCCTAGCCAATATTTTGAACTTGAGAAAATACTATTCCAATAGTAAAATTCCTCCTGAAATTGGAAATTCTGAAATACAGGACAACATAAGGGTGTAATACACTTTCCTCACCACTGATAATGAGAAATAAAAAAATTAAAACCCACGTCTCTTTTCTCCTCCAAAATAATGGGACTGACATAAGTACTCCAATGTCAATCTTAGGCTTATGTCTCACCTCTTTATGAAAAATCTATAAATTTCACACTGGGAATTAAAGTTCAGCCATCTGATATTACTATCTATAATATATACAGCCTACAGCTTTGTGTTTGTGCTTTGTTTTTATTTTGTTAGTATTTATGACATACTGAGGCTGTTGAAAAACCATAGCTACTTCTAAATCCTAACTTTCCACTTTTCCTCAGACCAGCATATGCAATTTAATTAACTTTAATATACAAATCAAACAATGCTGACAATAAAACTAAGCAGCCTGTTTGCAGAATATCTGAATACTAAATATGAAATATAACAGGTTTTAATAATTAAAATTCTATAAATGTTACAATATGTCTGTCCTAATTGAGGAAGACATGCTACTCACATAATACTTGTCAAACTAAATTACAAAAAATTGTTCTGGCATTTCACTAAATTAAAATCTTGAAACCCTACAGCTACAATGTACAGATTTCTATTTTATTAATACTTTAAATCAAACCATAGTTACTATTCAGTTTCATACAATGCAATTTGTAGTAGTCCTCTGCTGTGAATGCAAGAACACAATGAGATTTTAATCAGATTTTTTAATATTAGTCACTAGAAGACATTTTGGAAGGCAACCCCACCCAAAAAATACTCATCATTTCACAACTAAGAGGTAAATATAATCCACCTGAAATACTAAATTACCCACTGAAGAAAGGAATTGTGAAAGAATGGCTCCTTGCATACCAGAGAATGTATCTGATGCTAAAATTTGGCCACCTTTGCTAAAAGTTTAATGAGATATTAAATGCTATTGTTCCAGGCTGCTAAATGACTAAAGGGTTACACCACCGATTTATTATAACAAAATATTTTATTGAAACTTTAAATATTTTATCTAATGACCACTAAAAATGTTCTTTAAAACATTTTTATTTTCACTTTAGGTTTCCTTAACCCAACTAAATGCAATAAAATTCACACTACAGTATCAACAATCATTTTCAGTTAATCTTTCTTTGTCTCGTGTTGATTACCTTAAGAAAAAAGAAGTCAGCCTTCAGACCAGGACATGTGCTGACAAGTACCCTATGCTAACTTTCTTTTAAATCTGGTAATTCACGGGAGAATCCTAATCACTGTGATGATGGCAGGGGTGTGGGGTGGTCACAGGTTCAGGGATATGGAGCTGTGAGTGTAGGTCAAGGAGAACTACAAAAAGAATCTCACTTGCATGTTTTCTATGTGGTAACTCAATCAGGCATCAGTTATAAAAGTAAAATGGAGAAAACCATCCTTTCCACTTAATCACATAGTAAGTGGAAGCAGAAAAGTATATTTTCAGGTGGACACATCAACACTTCCTGTTTTTAATATCAGAACATCCATTTTGACAAAGGTCAATCAGGTAAGTCACAGATTTGCCATCTAAAGATAGCAATAATAATAAATAAATTAAAAACCCTGTAATAAAAAAGAAATAGAAAACCCTAAGCATAACAGAGAAAAGGAGGAAGACTCAAACAAAAATGAGAGTAATAAGATGAAAGAAATCCAGTATCAAAATGATGTTAAAAGACACACTTAAATATATGAACCCATGTGAGCCAAATTTAGTCCACATCAGTAACGATAATAACAACCTTTTACTGAAAGCTTTCCTCGTATGCTACTCTATTAAGCACTACGATAACAGCACCACACACATTTTCTCTTTTACGTGGAAGCTACAGTAATTTTGAATTAGCATGGAAAAAGAATCAGTACTTTTATTATTACCTTTATCATTCCTACATCCATGACAACAGGAACATGAAACTAGTTAGGTTCTAGTGCAAGTTATTTTGATCTTCATTATCATCAATAACTGCTTGTTCAAAAATATACTGAGAGCCGACTCTGAGTAAATCGCTAATGATAGTTGCTGATAGGTGCTTCTGGTTGATGTTCAGCCCGTCACCCATAATTAACTAGACACAAAGAATCAGCTATAAAACCTAAAACTTATTGCTGAGTCTAAAGAATTGAAATGCTGCTGAGAAAATTATTTCATTATTCGTATAATGAATACGATGTAGCTAGGAAATTTTCTATAAACAGAATAAATGTATAAATTCATGACAACAAGAGAGAAAGGCATAACAAATTGCAATAAATTAAAAAAAAAAAAAGCCTCTGACTCCTAAGCTTTCTGAAAAAAGGCAAGCTGGTACCTAAGAAAACCTAAGAATAACATATTAGTTGGTTAAAGAGCTGGTAAGAATGTAAAATGTCACTAAAATGACCCTAAAGAAAGACAGTATCTCCACAAGTCTAATTGTAACAAAATAACTTGACTTTTGTAGTCTGGATTACCTTGTAGCAACTTCAAATAAAATACAAATAAACAAACCCAAAACCTAAATCTTATAGCCTTAAATCCACATAATAAAGTTTTTCACTTTAATCAGCACTAGAAAAACCATGAATATCATTTAAAAATATGCAGGTACATACTGAAGAATATTTTCAGAAACATCTATAAAGAAAGCAAAATTACATTTTTTTCAAAATATCACATTAAAAATATACATATTAACTTGATGCAATTTGGGGTGCAGTTGGTTAGGTATCCTTTTGTGATAATGCATGTCTCAAATATCACATTAAAAATATACATATTAACTTGATGCAATTTGGGGTGCAGTTGGTTAGGTATCCTTTTGTGATAATGCATGTCTCCTCAACCTCAGAGCACTGTCAGAAAAAAGGGGCTCGCTCCTCTCTCGCTCTCAAGCAGGCTAATAGCAGGAATGAAACACCTGTCCAGAACCTAGGCTTTGATTCTTAGCTCTTCTTCTACCCCATATTCAACTAAGCACCAAATTCTGTTCCATTACAAAACTTTTCCCACTGTCACTGCCTCTCACCTAGACTGTTTTCTACGCCTTCTCACTAGGTATTTCTTCTCTCTAGTTCACTGATTATATCACCTAGAGTGTTACCAATTAAATATAAGATTTTCTCAATCAACAATATTAACAGCTTTTATGGACTACATAAAATCTAATTTTAGCAGATGAGGTTCTTTAATAACATGTCCCAAACTAACATCCCAGTTTCATCTCCTTTCACTTCCTGTGCAATTCATACCTTTCATACATTCTCCTTAAGGCACTATTTTTCTGCCTTTATCTTCCATGCCTTTATCTCTAACCTGTCCTCCTCAAAAAAAGCCTTTATCTAACAAAAACCTCCTCTGCCTCACATCTATGTAAATGGAGTCTTTTTTCCATACTACTCACTTTGAATTCACTCAAGCTACCCTCTATTTCCATAGCCTTTCCTCTACACACTTCATGTTGGCATGTTATTATAATATGCCTATATTATAATTATTTGTGGAAATTATCTGTTTCTCTCGGGAGATTATAAGTACCTAGAAGCACAATCCTTATACAGTACATTTCTCCAGGCAGGGGCTTAATAAATGACTGCTGATCTAAAATGACTAGAATTGAAGTCCAGAAGTTAATGGATAACAGATAAAATGTACTTATAGATAAAACTGTTCTTGTAAATGGTAAATAAAATACAATCAATATTTAAAACTACAGGCTTTAAGAGCCATCAATGCGAGCAAATGCATACGTTTGGCCTGTCAATTTTGGCAAACTTGGTGCTATAAGTTGTTACACATGTGCTGCCATAACCTGTGGCACTGTAAAAACCAAAAATAACATCTTGAAAGTAAAATTCAATTATAAATACTGTGAATTAGTAAAGTAAATCCAAGTCCTCACTTGTCATTCATACACATGCAACACTGCTGAGAATGGTTGCTCTGATTACAGAAACATAATGTACTTTAAGAGAACATACCCACATATGAAATAACAAATCTTTCGAAAGACAATTTAGGCATGACATTTATTTTAATTGGACTCTCAAAAGAATTATTTTATATAGTAAGAATGCTCTAGTACTGTGCATCTTAATATAATTTATCAAAATGTATCCTACCTACCTCTGGGAGTCAGAAGTGAGATAATGGCAAAAACTGAATCACTCTGGCTTGGGTGGTGGTATCTTCCGGCCTTGAAAACTCAACTACAGATTGTACAACATAGAAGGGTAACAAGGCTGACAAAAATTAAGATGTAGTTTATTCAAATATACCTTTATAATCTTAGTTGTACCCTATCAATGTCCTTATATAAATAAAAAGTTGGCTTAAGAAGTTCATTAAATTAATAATACACTCTTTAATATAAGTTAATTCCAAAGATGAAAACATTTGCCTTTCAGCTAAATGACAAAAATTAAAGATAAAATACTGATTATATTTAGAATTAAGAATAACTTTCAATTTTATAAAATCAGTAAAATTTATTTTATATATGTTAAACCAAAAACTGTGCTGTTCTGGATTTATTGTTTAATCTGCTGTGCATGTATAGAATCAATAAAACTCAAAGGCCATATAAAGGAAGCTCACTATTAAAGGTAGGGAGCTTCAAATTTCCACTGAATTGTTTGTTAAAATGTTTTTCAATCTATCCATAAATCTTGCAACAACAAAAATATAGACTGAAGTATTACCTTTACAGCTATTTCTATACCAGCATGATAAGGGATTTCAAAAAATCTCAACCTGGATGTTAAACACTTAAATTTCATCAATTTCTGACTGCATGTTAAAATGATGTAAAATATTGAAGCTTAAATAATGCTCAAATAGATTAACCAGAGCTTTAAAAATTCAGAATGGTACAGTTGTGATACTGTTCAAAAGTTAACTTTTATAAGCAGTATTAATAAAAATTTTAACTATTTAGCCAAATTATATACTGTTTCCTGCTATTTTTAGTTTGATTTGAATTACTCATACATGTTATAGTCCCCTATCTAAAAGCCTGCCCTTCTATACATGGTTGCATGTGCTTTTTACTTTTTTAAAACTATCTTTTATGCAATAAATATAAATTAATGTCAACAAATTAAAACAGTAAATTTACCACAAAAGTTTATCTAAGTCTTAAATGCTAATACAAAAGGAGATAAGGAGAGAAAATCAATACTTGCTTAAGTCTACATATAATGCAATAATTTATTAAGTGAGGTAACAAATAGAGCCTTAACTTTTAGCCAGAGAAATGAGATCAAGACAATGGTAAATTCTGATTAAGAACTAGTACAAAGTAGGGCAGCAGGCCAATCACAGGCATCCACTGCACTATGGAGCTGCCCATACAAATCATTTTTATGCACAAATTAGCTTTTCCTTTTAAAATCATTTTACTAAAAACACAATTTAATTATAGGATGACAGTATATACACTCCTCAATTTGTTATTGAAGATACTTCAATGAAAAATCTTTATTTTACTGGAGAAAAATGGTTTGAAATAAAGTTGCTATTTTGTAGGGTGAATAAGTAGTAGGCAAGTATAAAAAAGACTGCTTCCTCATATGTTATAATGAATAATTAATTATTAGACGAAACATTAAAAACACCTCTAAGAGTTGAATAATGCCAAATATGAAGGTATGGCAAATATCCCTTTTATAATTATGGAGAGCTTAATATACATTGTCATATAGACATACTAAAGACCACCACTATATGATTCCACATTAAATCCTATACATTGATACTAATCCCTAAATTTATATCTTTGCTCTTTTTAAGAGGTACAATAGTAGCCTTACTTGGAAAATCAAATGAAAAATGCGATTTAATTCTTCTAAAAAAGAGAACTAAGGCCCTCAGTCATCAATTCAGAAATGAGTAACGTAAGTTATTAAAACATCTGAAGAAAACATGCTATCAGATGCGATATCAAAAATATTAAAATAATATACAAAATAATGAAGAAGTGTTCTTAAGAACAGTGCAAAAAAATCTTATCAATTTTATAACTACATGAGTTTGTAATAAGCTATTCTTTATAAACAGGCAAAACTGATTTTAATAAAAGCTAACAAATTAGAGCTATACTCTTGATTTTCACAGAATTAACAGGCAATATAGAGAAATAAGGCTAGTTAAGCAATGGTTATATTACAGGGAATTCAATTTAGTATTGTTCTAAAGAGCTCTAATTCTTATTCTCCGATATTATTTTTTAAGGAATATTCTTAAACTATTAAGAATCAATTCTAAATATTTTTGAAAAGTACAACTCTAGAAAATGTGAATTCGAAGACAGTTAAGATTTGTTTCTGAATTTTTAAATTATGGAATATTACTATCAGACTAATAATTGTTTTAAAAAGTATCTATTGTCATTTAACAAAACCAATTATAGTTTTCCAGACTGAAATGGTGTGAGAATTCACGTACTTAACCATCAGTAACACCATAAAGGAAATTCGTAAAAAATAAAAACACACAATAGGTGTGAAAGAATGAATACATTAAAATAGGCAAAGTATGAAAGTTGTGTTTGACCACCAACTTCATTATAATTATGTCACCATAATTTTACAAAATATTTAATAAGCACAAATCAAACCCAAGTTCTTACAAAGAACAAAGACAGTGTTTTTGTTTTTTGTTTTTTTTTTTACAAAGATAGTGTTTTTGAAGTGTATTCTGAAATACCTTAATGTGTTGCAGCTGCTATCTAAGTCCCACATGAAGTGTAATTCAAGTAATTCCAAAGGTCCAAGTATTTATTTCCACATTAGCCAATAGCTACAGTGGCCAGTAATTTCTACTAGGAGATTACAAAGCATTTGTTACGATGCTCTGACAAGAGTAAAATGGTGAGCTAAGCCATTTCTTTGAACCTAAACTAACTTTTTAATTTAGGGTGTCTGATGTAAGTAATAACTACCTTTCTTCTTTGACTTACATGTGGTTAAAACAAAAATGCCCTTTGAATCAATAACCTGATTTAACGAGCATTAAGTATAAATTAATTTTTAAAAACGATTACATAAAACTTCAATGATTAAGTAATGATTAAATGGTTTTCTTTCCCTTCTTAAATATGAATCTCAAAAAAAGCAGTTTTACTAATATTTATATTAAAATGTGAAAACCATACAAATAGAGATAAAATTATCCATAAGGAGAAAGCATCAGTATTTTTATTTTCAATTTCTGATATATCCGCTGTTACGTTGACTTTATATAAAGGTAATACAATTATATTCAAATTATGGAGAAAATTAGTGATACGTTATAATTTATTCTCTTGTAAAATGCACAGAAATTTGAATTTTGAGATTTTAAAATTTCACTTTTCAATGCAACTTTGAATTAGCAACATCATGTGAATGCCAAAAAACCGTACTAACATGTACATAATAAAGTTTTATATATCTTTGTTAGATTTTAGCTTGAAGAAATCAGAAAGACAAAAAGGAATGTCTTTAAAATAATAAAGCAAAAAGAAGCTAATATTATCTGTTTTCTAATTAAAATGAAAATATTAGTTTTTAAATACTGATTATAAGCAATTTAAATTTTGTCCAACAAGCAAATTCATAGTTTTACGTACCAGACTCTTCATTAGGTACATATATGAGGGCTGTGTGGAAAAAGCCAACCATAAATGCCTCTATTTTCCATGTAACGGGGCTGGATACTTTCCAGACAGTCCTCATACATTTTAATAAATACTTTTTAGTTGCCTGTTTTGTTAACTTCAGTTTAACCTGTTAAAGAACTTCCACTTTTACAAAATTTATACTAGAAAAGATTATTTCAAATCTATTGTTTGTAACACATGTTATTCTTATCTGGAAAATTACTCTTCATATTATATTCTATTTATAATACAGGTTTTTAAAACAAGCTGCTCAAATCTTAACACATACACAAATGAGCAGAGGATGACATATCATAATTTATATTATTTTTATTATTCATTCAAGAATATTTAATAAAAATGTCTTTGACAACTTGCCAAGAATGTCAGGGTTAGTTTAAACTAAAATACAAAAAGCAGCTGCCAATTAACTTTCTTGTTATAAATATCCCAAATATAAAAATACTTTTATAACAATAATTTAATCAACATTGCAATAACACATTTTCTTTGCAGTGAATTCAAATTTCACTATTTAACAAACCACTCAGTAGTGTACCTTCAAATTTAAGACAGAACAAGCAGAACTTACCCTAGCTGTGCCTTTCCAATAACCTCACAGAAGTTATGCACTCCGTGACAGTTACCGTTCCTCACTTGAAAATTTTCCTGGAATGAACTCTCTAGTAACCCTTACCTCACTGTGGAGGGAGGTGTGGTATTTGAGGAAAAAGGGGTAATGAAATGCAATAGTGGAGTCCATTTTCTGGTGCCTTTTACATTTAGCACCAACTATGATAACAAATCTCTTTTTATCATATTAAGACAATGAATTGAAGTTGGCAGTGCAGGATGCCTATCAATAATTCTACGGACAAGGAGCATTCGTATACGTTTGTGAAACATACCACACTAATCCTATTGAAGGGTAATTGCTAATGCAAGCATTCTTACCCTGATGTGAAAATGCTCTGCATAAATGTTGCACAGACTTGTTAAGATAATACATGAGCATGCTGAGAGGGTAATACTTCATTTAAAAGCCCATGCCCATACCAGAAATGTCTTTATTAGACAAGATTCTTTAGTTAGAGGGTCATTCTGTGCAACAATAACAATCTGAATTTTCACATTAATAAAGATTAGCTAATAAAATAATAAATCCACAACAATGAATTTTATTAAGAAACAAAGCCTTTTAAAATACAAAGTAATATTTTTGTCATATCATTCTTTGGTAAACGAACAGAAAAATGAGCCATGACATCTCTTTTCATAGATGTATAAGTGGAAAACCTTTCCTTTTTCCAACAGCAAATTCTGATACGACGTTACTATACCAAAATGTAAAAATAAAAATTGACTTTTCAGGAGAACTATCTTACCCTTAAATTTCCCAACACAGGTATATGCACATAACCTGAAAAAAATCTGCTCACTAAAAAGATCCAAATGCTCCTAAAACCTTTTTACCTACCCTGATTACCAAAACACCTAACTGCAAAGCTCTCAATTATTTCTGAGTATGCAGCTTATAATTTCTTAGAAATTTAGTTGACACAGGATTCATATATAGATTTGCTTTTAATCAAGTACTATCTATCCTGCCTGTACTCACTTTTTTCCAAGTTATTCAGCAGTTTTCTAAACCATTAGCTATTAGGTCCTTACTGGTAGTACTTTCTCTGTTTAAGTGTCACTGCATTAATTGGTCCATTACTGCAAGTAAAAATCATTAACCCAAAGTGATCATTTTTATTTTTAGAAAAGAACATACACAACTCATCTAATCTGATCTGTTAATTAAATGTAGAGAAATGTAATTTACTTACTGTTTAGTGATTGTTTTATAATATTCTATATAATTTGGAAAATTATTTTTAAAATTTGTATCTCTGTTTTAACAATTATTAGACATTTAAACAAGACATGGTTCTGCGGTTATCCTTCCAGAGTTTTAGCCAATCATAAAAAAGGTAGAATCTCAAAATGAATCCAATTCATTGTCTTCATTATCTTTTTTCAAGTTATTTTTACTAAATATGAAAAGGTAAACAAAGCACATTTGTTATTCTGTAAATACAGGAAATGATAAATACCTGACATTTAGTACATTAAATTTCATTATAATTGGCTAATCCCAAAATGTTTAACTTTCCTTAGAACATTTTTGTCAAACAAAAATAAAAGATGTTAATAAAATATAATATTCAAATGAGAAATTACCAATTTATACTGCCTTGATTATTTTATCTCATATACAAGCTCCCTCTGCAGGTGGTAACATGGGTTAGCAAAAATATTCAAAACATGTAGGCAGTTCCAGGTCACTATTGCATATAAATACTGTTATCTAGTATTGTCCCCTCCCTTCTCACCAATTATCTGATTAAAATATCTGCTCCTGAAAATTCGTGGTTCAACATAATTATTCTTGCCCTTCCTCTTGTTTAAGAATGCAATTTGAACAGGCAAGATACACATACTTTTTCACAAAGTCACCCAAGAGCTACTCTCACAAGGTGTGTTTCAAAGAAAAGAAAACATTACCCTGCTTACACAGCCCCAGCCAAAAATGAAAGACCACCCAAAACAAACCTGTTCAACCCATTTAGCTGATGCATCTTCTGATGGTAAAGTTAACAATCAAAGGTGATACTTTCGGATTAATTTACAGTGAAAGATATGAGATCAATTTTAAATAAATGCAGTAACAAGTACATTTTCTTATTTAGAAAATTCTAAAACTTAAAGCTTGAGAATATTTGCTTCTGAAAAATCTATTTTCATTAATTCAATACAAAAAAGAAACTAAAAATTGATTTGGTCTGGTTTGCATAATGTTCTTCACTCTTCTGTAAGATTTTTCTCAGAATCTGGTTTAGATTTCTATTTACACAGTTTCCTCTGCCATATTCCTTTCCCCAGGTATGCAAAGATAAGGTGCATCTCTACCAAGGGAGCAAAACCAAAATATGTTAAGAACCGTTTTGATGTCTTGGGGGCAATGTGCTGCCCAAAAAACTTGTAGAACAATGTTTAATGCCCCGTTTTAAGATTTTCCCCTTGCAGAAATTTGAGGCAAATTGAGTTTGATGTACATATAAATAAACTGAAAGGCTTATAAAAAGTGATTTTTAAAAAAACCAGTATCTCTATTAAACAAGTAAAAATTATAATAGAGATATACTAACTTTCATGCTAAAACATACATAAAGATACAGAGATATTAGTTACCCTTTTTCCACTTAAAAGAATATAGAGTTAAGGGAAGAGGCAACTTAAAACAAGCAGTGTTTTCAGCCAGTTTTTTGCTTCAGAAAAATAAAATTTTCTTTCACTTACATCTTTAAATAATGTCTTGTTATTAAATAATGAGACTGCAGACCTAGTTTAAAACAAGTAACAACATAAGAAGTGGCTTCCATCAAGGCTATGGGTATCACACACTGCATTTGTAGCAGAAAAAAACAAAGAGGGTGAATGTCCCTATTGTTGTCTATGCAGCTCTCAAGAGGAAATACAAAATATCCAAATAGTGTCTTTCTCATTGCAAACAGAACTTTGAAAAGGACAAAAACATTTAAATGTCTTTAGTAGAAGTGAAAATGCCTAAGACATCATAATTTTAGTATACTTTTTATTGATGCACATGAAGCAAACTGAAGTTTCAGAATTACGTTCATCTTTAAAAATATAAAACAAGATATATAAAATGCGTCAATTCTTTATTTAATACATTAAGCCTTGGTCCAATTCTATGAAAATATGTACACTGAGATATATATGCATAAGCTTACAACATCACCAGAAGCGATGTTTCTCAAACTGTCTTGGACAACAACTACAGGAAAGCCTGAGATTTTAAGAATGAAAACACAGCATCTCGAGATTAAGAACACAAAGATGAGTGGATAAAACATTGCAATTAAAAAATCTCTTCCACAACTTCTAATCAATACTCATAGTAATAAACAGGAAAAAAGCGTAGGCTTTTAACGCAGAAGAATAAAATTTCCGTGTGGAAGGTACCAGTGGAATAAAGAACTAACTCCACACAGAAAAATCTTTGTTTCAAAGTAAAGGTACAAGGAAAATAATTTCAAGATGATTTTTTGTATACACTGTAATAGAGAAATGATTAAAGAAATATAATCTCCATAAAACAAAAATATATTAACAATAGCTAAAATCTTGCAATGCTTCATTATATGGAGAAATGATGTCATAGTATTTTAAGAATAATTAAAATTAGAACTCACAAACAAAAGAGAATTCTTCTGCTCCCTCTATAGATGGATACTATTTACTACTAAAGCATTAGTCAAAAGCAAGGTCACCTAGCCTGCCCCCAGCAGCCAAGAACCATTTTCGACAGTAATTTGGGTTAGATTATGCTGTCATCTAAATCCAGAGCAATAATCAACAGAGGTGTGGAGTGATGTAAAATACCTACAGAAGGATGCAAAGTATGGACAGAACAAGCATTTCATGTCCAAAAGGCAGGAAATACCTTTGATAACAAAACAGAGATTAAGTCCTGTCGTTCTCAAAACCAGTTTAAAAACAGCAGTCTTAATCGTACATATTTCACATTTTACAATTGCATTAACTTTTAGCCAGTAACTATCAATAAATATTGATATATACAAAGGAAAAAAATACAAATTGCATGCTTCCATGTCCACGTATATTATGTATGTATATACTTTAACCAAGAAAGGATTTAAAAAGTATTATCTAATTAGACGAAAAAGCAAAAAAAAAAACCCTTTTTCTTTTATTGTTAACTAATTATTAATACTAAGAGCCGCATGGTGCATTCTTCTTTGCTACTACAATGGCTGAAGATTTTATTTTTCTTCCAGAAAAAGATACAGCATTGTATCTGGTCTTGTTCTAACAAAATAATAAGTGTCTGAATTGATCTAAGTCTAAGTTTCATCTTTACAACTTCTCCCATCTCTCGTGACCAAGAACTACTATTCGTTCATTTTTATCTATTTCTTTCTTATACTGTCAGATAAAAAATAAATTTAAGTTATTTAATGCATCTTAAAGCAGAATTAAAATATGGTCAGTATTTCAGAAAATTAACTTCTGCTTAACCTGCCTGCTTTTTAATATTACATTTCTATTTTTATTAAAGTATTGAGTCTATCCTTTAAAAAAAAAAAGTCTCCCGAAGATTTTTCAGCTTTAAGCCGGCTTTTTATAAGGCAACTAATTTCAATACTGAAATTCAGAGATTAAGGTGTAATCCCTGTGTGTGAATTTTAATGTTTTCAATGTACCTCTCACAGATTGGAAAAATCAATGACAAGACCAACAAGGGCTCGTTTTGCTCAGCATAGGTTTTCTTGTCAGGTAGTGATTAATGCTGTGCTCTGTAGAGGGAGACATTACATCCGGGCTAAAACAGACCTAAATTTTACCCTCAGGCAGAAATCTGATTTAAACATCTCTATTTAAAGTGACATTTGTCCTCCCTTTTCAACTGGTTTCCCCAGAAATTCCAGGAAGTTGACTTCATGACCTAAAAACAGCCGGGTGGCTGTGAGCTGCAGTTGTGCCTGTTTCTGCCCTTCAGGAAATCTGGGTGCCAGAATGAATCAAGGTGGTAGGCAATGAAACAGGTGTCCAGCTATCTGCAATGATAAATCCCATGTCACTTTACTAATACAAGAATTTAAGACTTAGAGTTCCATATAATTCTAGAGTCAAGAGTAAAAATTTGCAAAATGTGTTTCTATTGCTGATAACCCAACTATCCCTACTGATGGACTTGGTTTCTTCTGATTCATAAAATTACACCTGATATTTTAATACACTGGTCTGAAATAACTGATGGCAAATTCTAGAAATCCAGAAAGACAACTAAAAATCAGACCTCTAAAACAAATGAGTGTATGCACCTGGAAATAGTTTCTTATACGTCATGTAATAGCTTCCATAAAAACAAAAATGGAAAGAAAAAAATGTTCACATAACAAATGTCACCAAGTAAACAAGATGTATGCATAGTAACTCAGGCACCAATATCCTTACATTGTGGAACATGGTAACTTTTGATATTATTAAACTATTTTGACACTGGCAAGTTCCTACTAACCAAGGTAATCTAATTTCTGTTGCTTTTCAACATAAATTGATTTTTTTCCCTTTAAGCAGTTCTGGTAACTGAACAAATTTACACAACTATGATGGGATTTTACTTACCACCACACAATGCATATAACCCTCTACAAAGGCAAACTACTATATTACTTCATAAAACTGCATTTTTGTTATAATTAAACTAATTATATTATAAACTTACTCTGTGATTCCAAAGAAATCAATAGCATTTTGCTTGCTGTAAGGTGCATTTTACTTGCAGTGGTTAAAGGCATGTTTCCTTCATTTGATCTATTTTTTTTTTAACAATTTTTATTTGCAAAATATGGGAGGTTTTTTCCCTAAGAAATAGGCTTTTAAAAATCATTGGAATAAGAGCATATTGGAAAGTATCTGCAAATTAATTGCCTACATTTAGTCCATCAGATAAATGACTTAAAAAGATTTTTTAAGTATTTTTGGTTGATTGGGACCTTCTATGACACAACAATCCATTAAAAAAAATCCTACATACATCAAAATAGCATTAAGGATTTTCAGTTTATAGCATATACTTAACAAGACCTATATAGTAAACTCAAAATACTACCACTTAGGTCCTGAATAAAATACAGGAATTACAGACCCTAGTTATAGTTCTTTAAATGTTATCACAATAGGTCAATAAAAATGTCATTATTTTAGAACTCTAATTCCCTAACTCCAATAATTAACTATCTCTAGCTTAAATAACTCATTTCCTTACCTTTTTCTTAAAGCATTAAAATATAATAATCACTCCTTGACCCATGTTGAGTAGCAAAAGGATTTCAGAAAACATTCTCAATTTTTCTGATAAAATCAAGTCTAATTATAGTAATCTCACTGATTACATACTTTTCAACCTTTCAACCTTTAATCAAGAATTATTTGAAGAGATGACTATTTGGGTTGGGCTATGGACTAATTAGTGTATGTAAGAGAAATTAAGCTATGGTTTTAACCTGTCTTTAAAATAGAAATGTTTTAATATTTGTTGAAAATACTAGTTACAAAACAGTTATCTATTTAGGTAATGTGAACTAATATATCTACAAATTACCTTAAAAACTGATATGACCAAACACAAACAGGATTTCAAATCCTTTTCAAGTCTAGCAGCTGAAGTTGCTATTTTTAACACTGCATCAAAATCATCAATTTGCAGTTTTTAGCTAGGCATGTTTGCAAATCATTTGATAAACATTTTAACAACTATGTATTTTATTTCTAAAATTTACAACCTTGAAAATAATTCCATTTTAATTTGATATGAACCTTTAGCCTACAGAAAAGCAAATGTCAAATATGTACCTCTTCATCAAGACACCAAAATCAGGTACAGTGAATATCGAGAGACAAAGTGTGGTATATGAAGAAACTTTTTATAAAACAGTAATTTTGTATGACATTGAATTTTTCAAATTTCAAAAACTGCATTTCATTCCTAATCTAAGTACAACTTAGATCTGCCCTGTTAAATAAAATATCAGCAATTGAGCAAGTGGTGTGGATTCTTACTAAAATGGAAACAGATTGATTACAAGTGTGCTTTAGTCCATACCTTAGAATACATTGTAATGCTCTCATACTACACTTGTCAGTAAATAAGAATTATTTGAACATTTATTTACTAATATTAGGTCAAATACATATTTTGATAGAAAATAGAATAGTATTTTATTACCATGGTGTACAGATTTCTAGTTACCTCCTGACATTCCCAACATCTCAATCTTAGCTCACATATTCCTATTTTACTTAAGACATTAAAATATTATTTTAAATCTTTTACTGAAATACAGAAAGCTTCAATAATTATCAAATAGAGCTCTAACCCTAAGTAACCCTTGGTTTTTTAAAGCTCTCCTCTTGCTAACTTTAAGAAAGAAAACACCCAGAGCTTAGTTTTAACATTTATGCTGATTGAGAAAATTGTAGCAATAAAAGCTCCAACTGCTTGTCTTAAATTCAGATATCTAGTGCTCCACGTGAGATTCGTATATTTATATTACTTTTTATAACATTTGGAAGGTTTGTTGTCTGCTTTGATGTTAGTCCATTAATAAAGCAGATTATCAAAAGGTTGGAAAAACATTAATGTATTGGAAGTTCTCAAGTCTAAACCTGAAGTAATTGGTTTGTTCTACCCCACATGATTCAATATTCTGATTTCCCCAACTACCTGCTCCCAGGGCTATCTTGCATTCCTAAATTCGTTTTCTGTTGCCAACACACAGTAACTCAGTGATTGAAAACAACAGCTGAAGTGCTTCTACAACACATTAATTTTTTCTAAGTAGTCCAATGCTGTCATCTAAACGTTGAAAATTCTTTTCACTGAATTTTAACACCTTCCAAGATTTGCTGAATTCAGTATCACCATCATGTAAAATGAAGAGCAAGGTTTTCAAGACAATTTTTAGATTATCACTAATAGCTCTAAAGGATAATGTCTTTTCTTTATAGCACTCTGCATTCAAAACAAACTAGTTAACAGCAACTTAAGTGCAATAATAGCAATTACTTCAGTGTGAGCTTTTTTTTTTTTTTTTACCTCGATAGTTCTTTTTAGACAACTAAAGGGATCAGATAAATAAACTATCATAAAATGGTTTCAGGGTAATGATATACAGTTTGAATGCTACTAAAAATATTTCATCTTAATCTGAAAAAAACTGTCACCCTATTAAGCTGAAGCCTAAAAATATTAGGCAATTAATATTATTTTTCTTCCAAAATTGTTTGTTAGTGTTAATTTTCACTATTAAAATAAAAACAAGGAGTTCTGCATATTAGTTCTTTTTTTAAAAAAAAGCCCTTCTCCAATGAAGGGCTATCAATTCACATTTTAAATCAACTAACCATCAAAGGTAAAACTACAATATGAGCTTACAAATCTCTAAAACCTTTCCTGAAATTTATTTTCATTTTAAACTAGGTTTTAGGAAATCTTAAGCTAAGTAAATAAAAACAATACTTCCCCAAAAGTTGAAGGCAGAAGTTCTCCCTTAACTCATCTCTTTGCCGTAATATTACCCAAATAACTCAAATACTTGTTCTTACTTGTTTCTTTATCCTTCAGAGCTATCAGTGATAACTTAAATATTGTCTTGAAAACCTTGCTCTTCAGGGATATTCAGTTGTTCAAAGAAATTCAAAGAATAAATCTCTCCACAAATGTAAAAAAAAGCATTAGCAAATACACCATAAATACTAAGAAAAACCAACCAAGCTGAATTCCAGCATTTACTCTAAGAAAACACAAACTTCTGAGACAAAATATTCAAACAAAATTATCCCTATTTAAATAAAATTCACAAAAACTTTGAGTATCACTTAGAGACCTTTCTCAAACTTAGACTTGCAATAGAAGTTGCATTAACAAAGTTCATGTTACGTTTTAATAGTCAAAACCCTCCACTGATACTTATCCTATTAATTTAGGAAGTGTATTAAAAATAAAGTTTGCTAGGTGAAAAATGAGTGTGCTTTTACAAGAATTATATTATTTTATAGACTCATGAAAAGCCTGTCTTTCCCATTTTATTAATATAATAAAGTGTAGGCCCTAGGAAAGTATTAAGTTAGAAGGAAAAGCTTTCTCACTCTCCCACTGAAGGGACCCCAAAAGACAGGCAACAGTGACTATCAAAATAAAAGGTCACCCTTTTTCTAGGAACAAACCATTTATCAATAGAAAATAATTGTCTTGCTATTTGCAAGGGCTCCACAGCAATAGACAAGGTTTTTCACTCACATAATTACAAAACAGTAGAAGTTCAGAAACACAGCCTGAATCCACCTCCCCATTTTTACCCTTTACAATTCTCATTGCCCTTTGGGCCTCCGCTTGGAAGCAAATGGAAGACAGGCTGAAGTTTTCTCAATTGAGCTGAAGCTAAGAAACCTTTGATATGCTAATAGTCCCCTTCAAACGGTAAGAATTCACACTTGCATTAATTCAAACAATTTGTGCAGAATGATGTGAAATGGCACCTCTTTTAGAGGCAAGCAACAAAAGGAGAAAATCGGAATGTCTGAAGAAACTAAACAACAGAAGATTTGTTCTGCAGTATTCTCTCTATCGTGCATAAATTTATTAAAGGATGGAAGGAGGGACAACAAAAAGTTCATTAACACACCTGAACAGAAGTGGGTTTTCTTTATAAAGGGTTTCTCAAGTATTATAAAGATAATAAATTTAAAGTTACAAAGTTACCTTTTACCTAGGTCAAGAGTTCCATCACGATTTGGACTGCTGCCAAAGACACCACACAAACCAATCTATTTTTCTGCTATGGATGTATATTGCCTTTTTAGTGCCCACCTTTTAAGGTTCGCCCAAAATCAAACCTGATTTAGGAAGAGACTTCACAACAGGCAATTATTTACCAAACGGATGTGACTTCTCTTCATTGTGCAACTGGAGTTGAGCAAAGAGCAAACTCGACAGGGCCCGTTCCAGACACAAACACTGACAAGGAAATGAATGAACCCACCACGTCCGTTAAAGCTACGCCTCTGGGAAGGGGAAGAGAAGAGAAGTGCACATACTCTAAAGACTGAATAAGAAAATTTACGAATTGGGGTGGGGGCGGGGAGGAGAATGCCTTAGAACCTGGCCTTTGTAACGGGAACCATATGGTTGGTGGCTGCGGCTCAGACGCTCGCAGGCTGCTAGGAGAAGCTGCTAAGCAGCCTGACACCTTTCAAGAAACAGGAGGAAAACATTTCCTCGGTCTGAATCCGAGACTACACAGTTTGCATCAGGAAGAACGGAATGAAGGGGCCAAGGAAGGGGGGAAGGATGAGGAGGGAGGAGTCCACAGAAGATGGGGAAAGAAGACGGACATCGCAGGATGTGTCCCTCCAACTATTCTTCTGAAGGACAAAATTAAGAGAGAATAAAAAAATATATTAAAGACATACGTCCTTAGCTTCCGCTCAGCGACACTTTGGCACAAAGTAAAGCTTCTAGTGACTTCCCCTAACCCAAGCCCCGTAGTTCGGTGAAAGGAACAAACTTTCCTGTTCCCAAGTGTTAAGAAGTCCTTGCAAGCGTGCCTCCCCACTGCTGGTGCGCTTTTGTCGCTTCACTGGCCCTGGCCTCTCCACCAAAGGGTCGGGTCGCCCCAACCAATCAAGAAGCCCACGCTCGGTTAGCCACGGGGTCTCCCCTTTCCTCGCGCTCCTCCCACGCCTTTTTCTCCCCGCGTCTACCCACAGGCACCCACCCTACCAACCAGGTTTCCTGAGGTTCCTTGCCGCACAGCCACTCCAGGAGCCCATATCCCCTAACTTCTGCAGGCCCAGCGCGGCCCGCTGCTGCCCTCTCACTGCGGGTCCGGGAGGCTCTCTACCCTCCCCAGAGCCCGCCGGTGCCCGGCCCCGCCACCCTCCCGCCCCGCCAGGCCGTCCTTAATCGTTGCCAGCCCCAGCGCCGCGCCGGCCACATCTGGCTGCGCTTTGCTGTCATCCTCGCTTCTCCACATCACCTAACCGCCAACAAGAAGAAACAACCCGCAACAACTCAGCCCAGCCCTCCACCCCCGGACGGGTCCGCGGGCAGGCGGGGCCGTGGGGGACAAGGCGCCGCACCCCGAGCGGAGCAGCACCGGCGAGGGCGCCCCTTACATTTCACAGCTCCCCAAGCGCTGTGAAAGGGCGAAAGAAACCTTCCGACCCAAGCTTTCCGAAAATCAAAATATGCACAACGCAATCGTACTCCCCTCTGGCCCCGGCAACTACACTGATGCATCCAGCACATTACAACAGCTCCCCTAGAAAACGGAGAGGCAGGCTGGACCGGACTGAGAGTTCTGCGTATCGATTTCCGAGAGGGGAGGGGGGAGGAGGCGAGCGGCCCGAGCGCGGGTCTCCCGCTCGGTCCGGCGGAACAGAAACAGCCGAGCCCCAGCTCACCCGCGGCTCCCTGCAACATCCACCTCCCGGGCAGGAGGCGCAAAGCAAACAGGTCTCCGAAGCCCCACACAGAAGCACATTGTTCGTCCCTGCGGCTCTTACCTCGGTCTACGAGCGCGCCTCGAGGGCGGGCCGTCTGGCGCGGGGGCCGTGAGGGGAGAGGCGCAGAGCGTGGCGGCGACTCCGGCCGGCAGGGGCCGAAGCCGGCCTAAGCTGGTCGCCGACCGCCGAGTCTGCGCGAGAGGCAGCGCTGCGGCTCAGCAGCCGGACACGGCGCCGCAGCTCGGCGCGTCTTCCGCTCGGCCGCCGCGGCCGCCACCGCCGCCGCCTCGGGCCAAGCAGCCCGCGCCTGGCGGCTCCAGGGGTTAGGTCAACATTTTCCCGTAGTTTCCCACGCGCCGCTCCGCGAAAGGGGCCTTTGGCACACTCGCACACAGCCCCAGACCGCACGCTCCCTTGGAAAAAATAAAGAATTCGGGAATCAGAGCGAAAGGGGTGGCGCAGGCAGAAGCCCTACAGAGGTGCGCAGACTTGGGAGTTCCCTCGGAGCGGCAGCCGCGGGAGGGGCAGACAGACGCCAGCGGCGCGACACCAACTCAGTTTGTCGGGCGAAGCACCTCAGCCAGCCGCAGAGCCAGCGCGACTGGCATCCCTGGCGCCGACCCTGCGGCCTGGGGCAGGAGACAGCGGTTGCCCCTCCTCAGATTTCGGGTCTCCCGGCCGAGGCTGAGAGGGGGCGGCTGCCCCACGAAAGGCTGAAGGCGAGGACTCGGGAAAGCAGGGAGGTGCACGGAAGAGCCACGCCACGCACAGCTAGGGAGGGGAGATGCCCCCAACAATCCCAAGGAATTCTCCGGTAAGCTCCCGATTTCGCTCCGGCACCTCTGCGCGTGTGTGCGAGCGGAGACAGTGAGAGGGAGAGAGAGGGAGAGAGGGAGAGAGACGGGGGAATGCGAAGTCCTGACACAGACTCTCAGCGAGGTCTGAACTGGAGTCACCTCCAGCCTCCTCCTCCTCCTCCTCCTCAAACCTCCACCTACCCCTCCTCGGAATTCAGCTAATCACATAAACATATTAGCGTGTACAGCGGCAAAGGCCAAATCTCTCCCTCCTAATTTTTCCAGCAAGGGGTTCAGGCAAACTCAAAGCATTACAGGCAGCTAAGTACAAAACGTGGAACAGATAATCTATAACTCAATGCCGCCCAATGGCCATTTTCCACTCCATTTGAGTAGCTGCGGCGGCGGTGCGCCCGAGCCGGGGGGTGAGGGGGGCGGCGGGGAGCGAAAAGGAACACTTACGTGCTCGAGTTATTCGGGCTGTAGGGGCCAGGTAGCCGCCCGAGGACAGGCCGGCCCCGGCTCCGCCGGCGGGGCGGCCGCAGGGTTGTCCGGCGGCGGCGGCGAAGGACGCGCGCACACTCGGCCGCGGAACGCGCCCCGGAGGCGGCCTGCGGTGGCTAGCGCCCCTCCCCTTCATCTCGGTTTCCCCCTCCCCCGCGTCCCGGGGCTCCGCTTTCAGCCTCCCCCCGCAACCCCATCAACACACCCATTCAGCCCCTACCGCCATCACCCCAAACTCCACTCACTGCGCGGTGTCTTCTCCGCGCGTTCCGCCGACGCGCGCTCTCCATCCTGTCCACGCACACGCACTTTAAAAACATTTATTTTATCTCTGGAACGGAGTGAAGTGTATTTGGGAGAGCGCGGCTGAGCCAGGCGCTCCGTCCTCGGAGGCGGGGCGCTGGGGGCTGGCCAGCAGCTCCAGACCCCTTCTTTTACCCTCCAGGCCCAGGAGCTTTCTCCCTGCGTGCACTTGGAAGAGGCGCCCTGGATGCGTCTTTTACGCACCCTGTCTCCAGGTTTCTCTTTTCTCCACACAGCGAGCCAGAGGCCCCGAAACTTTTAGTTTCCGCAGCCCTCCTTTTGTGTGACTGCAACGAGGAGAAAGAACGTCTGTTCGCCGCGGCTGCCTCTGTCCGGCTGAGGGGCGCGGGGGACGCTCCAGGGTTAATGTGTCTTTGATACCTGAGATTTCCGGCGCGCTCGTTAATGAAAGTTACATTTTTAAAAATTGCGATGACTTTTTCTTTGTAGTTACAAAGAGCTAGCCAGACTTTGACTTTATTGACTATATTTCACAGGAGCGTTTTGTTTGTTTTTGATTAAACCCACCAGGATCGGCAAAGGAAGGAAAGGAAACTACAAGGCTCCTTACTTGCAAGTGCATTCATCGTGCTGTTAGGTCTGTTTCCCTCATTTCCTTACATTGAAATTGCTTTTGCTCTTGTCCTCTGACCACACTTCCTTGCATCTCTCCGTTGGTAGTGTCAGCAAACAGCCAGGCAGCGCCAACGATGTACCCAAAGTGAAAAGAACGGACCACAACGAGGCAAATCACGTTTGAAAAAAATCAAACCTGGATTTTTATTTTTAATTACATTTCTGAACTGAAAGTGACTAAGTTTTCAGATGTGTTTCTAAATCACAGATTATACTAATGCAACAACCAAATAAAGATGCAAGTTTGCGTTGGTTTTCAAGAAAAACTAATTCTCCAAGATTTAAAACCTCTAGAAAATACGACAAACTTGAGCTTCTTTGCTGTCAGAAACAATACGTACTTTTTGATGTCGCGGGTACGTTGCAGTCATCATACTTCAGAAATGATTTCAAGCAACATTGTTATTAAAATGTCAACAGCAGATTGTTTAAAAAAACAAGACTCTAAATACCTATCAGTATTTTGTCACAAAGCCAGATACTTATAAGCCAGATAAAGTAAATCCAGCTACTAGGCAAGTTTGTTCTAAACTTGTGAAAAATCACAAGTTAAAAGTCCATAAATACAAATAACTGAAACATACTCTTTTGGTTAATTCATTATAATTCTGAAATTAAAACAGGAATTCTTGATGATCAAATTTCTGTCTACTTAATGTATTGATGTTTTAATATTCTCACTATTCCAAAAGATAAAAGGAGCCACTTAGAGCATTTGTGTTATAAACTACATACATAAACACTTCCATTTGGAATTTCTTAAATAACATAATTGAAATATTATCAATGCAGTATATAAACTAGTCCGGAAAAAAAACACTTAGGCAGAACTGGTGTGAAACCTTATTATGTACCTAAGTTTTTACATCTGTCAAAATGTACACATACAACAGATCTACCTAGGAAAATTAAATCAGGCTACCTTAAATTAGTTGAAAAGAAGGTAGAATTACAGAATTCTCAGACCTCAGAGGCCATTTATATCATGGTCTCCTTTGGAATTAAAAAAAATGTTTTATTCAAGATTATAATCCGAAATACATCAAACTGGTAATAATTTGCATTTACCAAAAAATTTTAGTCTTTTCTTTTGTTTATCTTTGAAGGTTTTTCACTCACTCATCTGGGCATGGTTCACAAGAAGCCCTGATAAGTACATAGATCAGTCTAATCCTATTTTCTTTTGGGAGGTAAAACTTGGTCTGAAGTTTTTATTTAGTGAGCTTAGTAAGTAATCAATAGAAATTTTGCCTGAATTAAGCTGGCCATATGTTGGCTTATTTACTTATTTATTTAACTGTCTCAGAAACAGTCTCTGGAAGAACCTACTGTCTACATTCTTTGATGCTCTGGACATGAGTGAGTCATTCTTCACTTTGTTCCTAAAGAGACTAACATCACAAAAAAACGAGGATGCATGGGAGAGGGAAGAAGTTGTCAGAAATGTGGTAAAAATGATAATATAAGGAGTTGAAAATGCCTTGTACAAGTTTTTAATTTTAATTCAATAGGATGTGTATTTTATAGAGTTCAAAGGATTCAACACCTTTTTTCTAAGAATATAATAAGCTTGCTGTGATTTTAAAATTACACCTAAATGTATTCCTTCTCTAGGATAATGTTTTAAATATTAAAGAATTTTTAATTCTTGCCTTGTACTTTACACATAATGCTTCAACCTTCTTTGTAGCCACAAAGAAGAATTGAAAACAGAGCTTTTAATTGCATTGATATATTCAAGATTAAGCTGTTAGCCACAAACCTGCCATTACAAAGGAACACACATCCAGAAAGCATAATTTGCCTGACACTTCATGACAATTCAAAACATAATTTATAACAATACAGGTGTTATAGTAGAAAAGAATAAAATGAGAAGCTTAATAATGTCTGCAGATGTTAGCAAGTTAAGGGAAGTTGAAGTGTGTTATGCACATTCCCTGCAATGCAATAAAGTTAACTACTCAATCTATATTATTATTTAAGTAATGGCAAAATCATTGCCTTAGTCATAATACTTGCTAATTGTTTTTAAAAATAAATTCTACAAAGGACAAAGGAAACACCCATTTCCATTTGTTTTATGTTAAATCAACATCCAACCACTCATGGTGATTTCATTCAAAGAAAACAGAAGGAACTCATTAGCTTATGTGGTTAGAGAGATTGATGGGCTTCAAACATTTTAACCATACATGTTTTTTCCAACTGTAGAAACTCATGTTTTTAATTTAAGCAACTTCAACAACCTAAAGATTATTTTATTCAATAGGTTCACTTAGTTCTGATAAAGAAATTATGCTAATTTTAAAACTATGTACCATCCAAGCATCTTTGTTTAGAAGGAAGTGATGAAGTACTTGTCAAAATACATGTTTGAGTAACAATAGTTTGGGTATCAAATTAAAGAAACTGAAGAAGTATGAAAATGGGCACTGTTGCAAAATATTATTATTAGTATAAGCCAGAAATACAAGTGAGTAACTTCTTTTCTGCACCACTCTGGCAAACTTGGATGTATCATAGATAAGCCTATTCTAAAAGGGGCGACATTGGGGTGGGGTGGGAAGAAGATCAGGGACTTGATAGTAGGCCAAAAATTGTGTGAAATTTGAACTACACACTGTAGAGAACTATCAGTGTGGTAGGTTGTATTCATTATGGGGAGCATATTTTTGTCTGTGATGAGAGCTCTCTTGAGAAGTCTAAACTAAAGCAAACAACAGCAGTAACAACAACAAAAAAGAAAACGTGAAACTGGTCTAGTTTCTAATACTGAAAAAGAAATAAAATTAGCTGGATTTCATCCTAAACTTAATCAGTTTCTTCTTCATCATTACTATTCAATGATGCTTAGTGCTGAAACTAGTTTTCCCTACTCTAGAAAATAAATATTGTAAAGCTCTAGAAAAGATCAAAGCAATATGTGAATACCAAACTTAACTAGAACTGGTTGAAAGTTGCTAGCTTTGTTTTTCATTTTAGCTTTGCCATTCATGTAGGCTGAAAAGAAATCAAAACTAATTTTCCATGAGAGCAGAAACATATGAAAACATTTGGCAAAGCCAATAAGTTTCTAACTATTCTCCCAGCTCTATCCAGGCTGACTAAATGTTTGTCCAGGAAGGCCAAACTCTGTCTAAAGTGTAGAGATGCAGTCTCCAAAAATAATGATAGTTTAAACTACAGTATAAAAATGATTATGGTGTACTATGCTTAATGATATTACTTAGAAGTATATGATCACATACGAGTATCTGTCCTTAAGTACCTATCATTTTATAATTAATACTTTTTTAAAATATCCACCAATACAACTGGTAGCATAACTCTTTCTGTGCATTTAGAGTGTTTATATATAATATGTATATAAAGGATTATAAAATTTTTTACCATTATCAATATGATAGTAAACAATAAGCCAATTTTTAAAAAATTCCTCATAATCATTGCTCCACTGAGTCTTACACAACTCAAACTTTGTCCTTTTTTCCCGTAGATCATCAGTTCCCAGTGGTATGCTGTACCTCTGGGGATATGTGCTGGGGCATTCAGGGGTATGCGAAAAATAATCAGTAATGGCGAAAAACAAGTAAAAAATGCAAAACATTAGTAATGGAACAATGAAAGTTAAGTTCAAATCACCATTAATGGAGATACTTCAAAATTAGATCACATTAGTGAATGATGATTGGTGAGGGCGTGGCTATGAACCCTTCCCCCAAACCGGCCTTCTATCAATCATTATGCACAGTTTCAGAACAATCCATTTGCGAAGACATTTCTAGAACTTTCCCAAACATATAAATACATTCATAGCCAGACTGATCACTTTAGTTATTGAGTGAATAAAAGTAAGCATGCTGTCTTTAATCATGTTTCTTTTCAAATCATTTTTTATTTAATGTTTAATATAGTTTCAGTTATTATTGTCAGATTTTTAAGCCTGTCAGTTAAGGATCACTGGTTGAAAACAGGAGCAGTTCAAAAACCAAAACTGGATGTGAATTGTAACCTATCTCCAAGAACTTCTCAATACTGTCTACAACTACAAGTGCACACCACTAAGAGATAGTAAAAAGGTGTGTGCCTCAGATACTACACAGATGAAAAGGAAATACTCTGAGGAGTATATTAAATATGGGTTTTCATTTGTGGGCAATAATGACTGTCCTAAGCCTTTGTGTGTTGTGTGTGGGGAAATATTATCCAACAGTTCCATGAAACCCTTTCTCCTCATGCTACATTTAGAAACTAAGCATCCTATGTATAAAAACAAAGAAGTACATTATTTTCAGTGCTTAGAAAAGCGTCCAACTGTTACTTCATACATGATGTCAGGAAAGAAAGACAATGAGAATGCAGTTGAGGCTTCACATTATTGCTTATCACATAGCTCAGTGTGGTAAAAACCACACCATAGCTGAAGATTTAATATCTCATTATATTAAGGACACCATTTTTTTGTATGTTTGGGGAAAAACATGTCCGCAAAACCAATACTATTTCTTTTTCATACAATACAATGTCTCAGCGAATTCAGGAGATGTCTGACGATGTGGAAGCTGTAGTAGTAGATAGAATTAGAAAATGTAAATTCTTTCCCAACCAGGTCAATGAAAGCGTAGATGTTCCTGATTTATCTGTTTTTGCTCATCATCCTGAGGTACTTAGTAGGAAATGAAATTGAGGCAAACCTGTTGCTCCTTTACTCATTGACAAGCATACCACAGGCAAAGGTATTTTTAATACAATCAATGGTTATTTCATTGAGAAGGACATTAGTTGGTCGAATTATTGTGTGTGTGCACTGACGGAGGCAAGACTATGTCAGGTTGTTGCCTACGCTGCCGAATGTACCATGGAGTCACTGCTGCATTCATAGACAAAGTCTTGCATCCACGCCTCTTCCTAGTGAACTGAAAGATGATCTTGATGAGGCTGTAAAAGTTGTAAATCTTATTAAGTCACAACCACGAAACTCCAGATTGTTTAAAGCACTGTGTGAAGAAATGAACAGCACGCACAGTACATTCCTTTTGAACACAGAGGTAAGGTGGCTATCTCCTAGTAAAGTACTTACACAGATGTTTGAATTTAAATATGAAGTTCAGGTATTTGTTGAAGACCATCTTTTCCCTCTCGCTCCAAAGTTTTCAGCACAAAGTTTGTCTTCAAAGTATTGCATATTTATCAGATATTTTTCTAGAAATAAACAGACTCAACTTGGTACTTCAAAACAGCTCAATCACTGTTTTCAAAGTAACTGACAAAATTGAGTCAATGATTAAAAACACTGGACTTTTGGAAAGTGTGTATTGAAAGAGATCAGCCTGAAGTTTTTGAAACTCTGCACAACTTCTTACCTGAGAATGACTTGTACCTCTCCCAAGACGTAAATGAGAGTATTTTAAGTCACTTGGAAGGTGTTCGAGTGTCCTTTTATAAGTACTACCCTTAACGTGGAAAGGAAAACAACTAGATTGTAGATCCCTTCAATGAAGAATTCTTCAAAGAAGCTAAACTATCAACCAATGGAAAAGAGCGGTTAACTGAACTTTCAACCAATTCCTATTTAAATTCTGATTTTATAAGAAAACATCTTACTACCTTCTGGGTAGACGTCAGTGAGAAATATGAACAACTCAATGAGAGGGCACTCAAATACCTCTTGCCGTTTACTAATACTGAATTAGTGGAAACAGCTTTTTCTTCTTACACCTTTATATAAAAACAAGGACTGCAACAAGCTTAATACAAGTTCGAATTTAAGACTGCATCTTGCATCTTTTGAATCTAATTTCAAGAAATTAAGTGCATCAAAGCAAGCTCAAAAATCTCATAACAATGTTTCAGTCAGCTAGTGATCTGCATAACAATTATTACAAACTTTTCAGCTAACACAAATAAATATTATTAATAATACATTAAAAGTTTATTAAACACTGGATCATCATTATCATTATTTAAGTGTTACAAATATTGTAAAATTAAGTCTGTGGTTTGTACTTGTACTTTTAGTATCGTAATTTTTCTTTCCTAACTTATTACCTCATTTCCACTATGTTACATTAAGATAGTCACTGAATAGAAGTGTCAGTATTTAAAAACAGCTGTTTTAAAAACAAGGGGTACAATTTATAGCAATAGGTTTAAAAGGGGTACACAAGTGGAAAAAGGTTGGGAACCACTGCCGTAGATTGTTCCCATAACTCTTGTTAATCTCTCCACCTTTAAGATCTTATATTATATAACTGGGTCTTACAGATCTTTTTGCACATGTTTCTGTCAAACCATGAAGTGTAACTATAAGAACACTCATTTTATATAAATGCTATCTACAATTTCTTTTAATAATTATTTTGCTCATCATAAATACTCATAACCAAGTTTTTTTTTAATTAAAGTGTGAGGTTTAAAAATTGGTCTCCCTTTTAATACTTATATGCAAGTCTTTGTGAACAATACAGATGAAATATCTTTCTTTTTTTGTAATTGCTGTAGTTAAATTAAGAGTAACGTAAGATTACAACTCTTTGTTTTAAATATAAAGCATTTGAATGGACAGTTCTTGGTAAAGCATCATGCATTAGCATGGGTGAGAAGAAAGGCAAGGCAATGAATGGTTAACAGTAGAGGCAACTCCTCCCTAGTGAACCTAAACTCTCACAAATAACAAAATAGCAATTTCACAGTAGTCCAAATTAAGTATTTAGTGCTTCTGAGAGTATGACTTTAATTATTGGTGCCGTAGTACAGCAAAACTCACAAAAGGCTTTTAAGAGTCAGGAAGAAAACGTACAAATACCTTCTTTGCATTTTAAAAAGTAAGTCAAAGATACAATTATATAACACTTACAGTATTTTCATATTATAATATATAATGTTTTCTTAATTGTACAGCATAATTGTGTTATATATATATATATATTTTTTAATACAGAAATCTTGTTTCACTTCTGAAAACATTTTATAGTCTAAAATTGTGTAACATGAAATGTTTCACCTTGACTTAGGTTCATTCTTTCAATTGTCTGTATTAGCTATTACTAACATTTTTTATTATTTTGTTCCATAATTAATAATAGTTATATTTAACTCCACTTTTATGCTTTGTTTTTAAAAGGACTTTGTTGTGCATATTTTAATAAAAATAAATTTGAGCATATGAAAACTAGAACAGCAATTAGCAAAAATTTTTCTTCAAAACCTATCACCATAGTTTATTGATAAAATATTAGAATATTGCCTTCTCTGTTTTCAAGAATAATTTAAATCTATAATTTAGTTTTCAACTTATTGTAACTCTTTATGATGCATTCTTAAGGTCACTAGGAAATCAGTCACTTAGGTCCTAGACCAAACAATGATGTAATAGTGATATGTTTTTGTGATAAGTAAAAGCACTTTAGAAAAGAATCCATTTTCTTAAAATTAGCATCCAAGTTTAGAATCATACTTAAATGTCACTTATATCAATCAAAGGAGTACTGAAATAATTTGATAATGGTAAGGTTTTGTTGATCAATACCCAATGAAAAAATTTTGCTTTATGTTAAAAAATAAAAACACACAAATAACCTCTCCTATTATCCTACATTAAAAAGAAGTCGCTGAGCCATCACCTGAATAATGTATTCCTTGAATGATTTTGTTTCAGTAATGGAGATCTGTTTCACTGAACCATCCACATCCTTATCCAACTGTCCTGGTTACCAAAATCACATATCTACAGTATAACTACAGAGGATTATTAATGCATTAGAAGAATGCCCCCCTTCATTATGGGAATGTAATTTATGACACCAATTTAATTAGTACTATGTCCTTACTACCTGAATCAATGACCCAAATTCAAACCACATATATTTCATTGCTCAGACAATGTAGAATACACTGCAAGAAAAACTAATTTCCTGTTTATTATCTAATGATAATTGAAACACAGTTATTCATTATAATACTGGGTTACTGCTATATATGAAGTGGCATGTCTCAAAGAAAGAGGTCATGAAAATAACATGAAAAATATTTGTAGTTTGTTGAAATAAAATTAAAGTTGAGTAAGAATGCTAGCTATAAAATATAAATTGTTAAAGAAATCTAAGAATATGAACTATTCTTAAATAATATGGATGCCCAGAGAGTATCATTTAACATTTACAAATTAGCTCATGAATAATCAAATACGGAATCTGAAAAATATTTTAAAAAATGAATTTTGACATTTTATATAATTACTCAGTATTTACTTTCTCATGTGTCCTACCGCAAAATGATTTTAAATATAGAAATCAAAATATTTTATGTAGGTATAGATTTGACATGATAATACTGGCCTTTTTGTTTATATTGAATATTTCCATACAAGGGAAGAACACGTAATGTCAAAAGTAAATACTACATTGAATATTTAGAAAACTATCTTTAACTATTTAGGTAAATTTATAGCTTATCAAAATTGGAGGTAAAATATTATACCTTATACCTGAGGGAAGTCTATCCTTGCCTCAATTTTCCAGTTAATGAAAGAAGTGTTTAAATACTCTGTAGTTAGATTATTAACTTCTACAAAACTGAAACAGATGTGTGTCTTAGTATGCCATTAAATTTATGATTTACATAGAACCCTTACATAGAGCTAAGTAGAGGCCAATGATTCTAATTTGCTCTAGATTTACAATAACCTGATCTGGTTTTTGTAAGTATTGAAACACTTTAAACAAAATTAGAAAGCAGTTGTGCTTTGTGTGATTAAAGATGCAATTCCCTTTAGAGTAATGAGGAAAGTTAGAACATGTTTCTTTCTTTATGGATATTTCTATTATAAACACAAGTGCTATACATTATATATTTTTATTACTATGATTCCCTTGTTTTTAATTATAAAATAAACCAAATGAATTTCACTGTAGTCTCAAATTGAGACTATGTCAAAATTTAGCTAGAGAATGTGTACTAAGCTTAATAAAAAATCCTTAAAATTTTTCCCAGGGTCCTAAGGTCTTGTTATAAAAATACTAATTTGCCATAATTTTCTAAAACGAGGCATCTTTCTAATTGAGACCTGCACAGCAAAAAGACTTGAATGCTAAATACATTCAGAACCCTAGAAAACATCATATATAAAATTGTTCAGGACTAATTATTACTGGATTCATATAAATTACAAATAGAAAAGTCTATTTTACCTCATTACCCAAATAATGTTTACGGCATTGTTATTTAAACCTCCTTTGGTGAGTTATAACTCACCGGCTCCTGAAAATCAAATCTACAAAAATATTTTAAACAATACCATTTTCTTAAAAATCAGAAATATTCATATAAATATCACTATAAACATTTGTGTATATGTTTATGTATACAGAAATAAATACATGCAAAAGTATTAATTCATTAAAACTTTATCTCTCTAAAAACCTTTATTAGCCCTTGAAGTCTTTCCACTTCATATAATATGATTTATCTTTTGAATAACAAGGTTCCATTAATCTGTTTGACAAAGGAATTTTTAAATCATTTAAATAATTTATTTCAATGAATTATTTAAATTCTGTAAAATCTATATATATGCACATGTATATGTATATATCCGTGTCTATATATTTGTGTTCTGGCACAATACCAGAGAAGAAATACAAAATAGAATTCAGAATACATTGTCCTTGATACCACGAGTGTGACTTGGTGTTGCTTCTGATGTGTTCTTTGATCACCCACTGATTGCATAGGACCCATGTTAGAGGGCCATTTATGCTACATTTTATCGAACAGGGTGATTTAATGTCAAAGGAACATGCACATTATTTTCTAAACTCATTTTTAATTTTGTGCTTTTACTGAGGTTGTAGGCTGAAATATTTTTCAAAATGTAAGAATAAGAAAGGAAATTATTCAACACTTATAGAAAACTTGCTTTCCTCAATTCAGTGCTCTAGGTGCTATATGAAAGTGGGAAACATATTCTTTCCCAGGGAAATAAATCACTTGTGGAAAGAAACAAAGGGCAAATATGCATGGAAAAAAAAATACACAAAACTTTATAAGCAAATATACAAAACTAATTAGGATATAAGGATTTATATACCATGCTTAATATGCATGGCATTCAGGAATTTTAACTATATATAAGTTCTTCACAGACTTTTACAATATTATACAAACTTTTCTCTCAAATATATTTTGTTTTTTGTTCCTCCCAGTTTCATTTTTATTCATAAAAACAATGAAGAAGATTCATTCTTCAACTTTGCTAAGATTATAGAATAAATTATGATTATGACAGGTTCTCATCAATTTTATTTTAAAATGGCTATACATATACTATCTATAGACAGATAGGAGGGGAAACCCCCCAGAAACAGAATTATCTTCTGGAGGGCCGGCCCCCTGTCGTACAGGCTTCCCCCAGTAGGTGAGCGTTCTAGGAGCCCATCTGCATCAGAGTACCAGCTGGCGTTGTGGTGAGAGGCTCTGTGAGGCGTCAGTGAATTGTTCACGATGGGTGACTTACGTGAACAACGTGGGGCACGTCCACGCACCTGGCCGCACCACACAGACTGTTAAGCAGTTTTTGACCAAAAACAGCATGACTCCTGTGCCCCACCCTTCATATTTACCTGATCTCACCCCAAGTGACTTTTTACTTGTTTTCCATGAAACAAAGTCCTCAAAGGGAAATGTTTTGCCAATGTGGAAGAGGTGAAACAAAAAACGACAGAAGCACTAAAGGCCTGAACATTGACAAGTTCGAGAACTGTTTTGAGCAGTGGAAAAGGTGTCTCAATAGGTGTACTGCATCAAACTAAGAGTATTTTGAAGGTGACTGAAGTTTAAACATGTAAGAATAAATACATAACTTTTATAAATTCTTTAGTTTTGGGGGTCTTCATAGGTAGATAGTTTTTACCTTCCAGTCACCTTTCTTTTGGAAACTATCCAATTTTTCCTTTAGGGTACTGTTTCTCTCTCCATTAAATTAGGCTTTGGTGGGTTCGTTCAAGTTTTATTCCAATTTTGTGGCCCATTTTTTTCAACAAATTATTTTTTAATTTACCAAGAAGGTCCTAATTTTATGCCTATTAAAATCAATATATTAATATGTTTGTGCCATTTAATATACATAATTTGAAGCCTCTATCTTCTCCAGTCCTTCTCCCACTATCCAACCATCCATAAATGCAGCTATAAGACTATACCATCTTATACCATTACCCACAATGCTCAAACTTCAGTAAGGAGGTATAAGAAGACTTGAGCAGTCTAAATACAATTTTTAAAGGTCCGTGTTATACCAAAGTATAATAGCATCATGAACTCTTGGGCAGACAATTGTCTTTAAAGAGTTCAGGATGTCTAAAACTCCTTTTTGGAACTTCTTCTCTAGAAGCACCACCCTCCCTGCCCACATTCTTGCATCTACAAGTATAAATGACCCCCAAAATACCTCCAAGTTGTATGATACAGGAAAATGATGTTACACTGTTCAAAATGGTATGCACCAATCACACAAAATGATTTTGAAACACTTCACCTACTCTCAGAGCTATGAAGAACAGAGACCTCTTTAATGTCTAATAAAGGGCCTGAGTGATAATTGGTTATTGAAAAGTATTTATGGAATAAATGAATTAGAATCCTATAATCATGAATACTATTGTAATATTTATTTTAATTATCAGGTTACTTATTATCCAAATATTGTGGCACTGCTTTGCTGATGTGGATGTTACAAATACAATAATCCAGCAATCTTGTACCAAAGTACTTACACATATAAACATACACATAAATTTACTTATTAACAAATCTGTTTAGTCTAATTATTGAAATATTTTCATAGGCTATATGTAAATATTTTAATATATGCACAAATTAGTGATTACAATGAAGATTTGAGTGTTTTCCAAAAAATTAATTAAATAATAATAATGTGTGTGTGTATGTGCCTTTAAAGAGGAACACAACAGACAAATTGTTCAAGGAATTTCTAGCACTATTAATTATCTTTGTGAGTCTGTGTGTGTGTGTGTGAGGTGGGATATAGCTCAAGGAAGGCAGAAATTAATTTGAGTTTTTGAATTCAGAGAAGTTGAAAAGTGACTGACCCATTTTATAATACAAAGAACAGTCCTTTATCCTTCCACTTTTCCTGTCCCAACTTAAATTAGATAAAGATGTCTCTAGGGAACCTCAGAAATTAGAATCAGTGGGACTTATATGAAACTTTTCAAGGGTTATATTTTGCACCCTGGTACTTTGGTTTTATTCAAAGGCAACACATCTGACATTTTATACATTATGGTAAAAAGCATCATACTTTTCGTCTTAGCCCATTTATGATTCACTAAGCACTCAAAGACTAGAACCCTACATCCATGAGCCAGAAAACATCTTAACCAATTTTTCTCTGAAAAATCACTAGTAAATTTTATTAATAGTATCTTAAAGAGCAAATTAATTAATCAAAACTTTCAAGGTAGACGTTCTGATTTTTCTGCTGATACTTTAAATGCTTTCTTTTTGTTTACATTCCTGTTTTTAAAAACAATCAAAATATAGTAGTATAATACTTTGCTATCTAAGAAAATCATATTAAATATCACTTTCCTTTTCTTGGGTAACAATTTTTCAGTGTCGGAGGACCATCAAAGTGAAGATTAATTTTCATAACATTTATTACACATCATTGCATTCATTGATTTATTCCTCCCCCACTAGACAGTAAGCTCCTTAAAATCTCACTAAATTTTATGTGCCCAGCTTTTAGCACAGCATGCAATAGACGTCACAAACTGCTATCCTGTATAAAATCTAAGCAACTAATTTAATTTACTGGCCACATAGATATTGGGTCACACAGTGAGTGGTGTTTTCTGTTTTTGTTTTTTTGGTTGTTTGCCTGAGTGGGAGTCGAACCCAGGCCGCAGCAGTGACAGCACCGAAGCCTAGCCACTACACCACCAGAGAACCCCGAGTTGGGTTTTTAAAAATCTATTATTTGTCAACTTTTAAAAATTAGGAGGTTTTAATCAAAATATGGATTTCTAGCTTCTGGAAAAAAATGGAATGATATGGCAACGTTTGGTATACATCATCTTATAACAACACTTAGCTCGATAGGCCTTCCTTTTCAAACAAAACGTGATTCTCTAACTCACCAACATTCGCCACCATTCCCTACCACCTCCTTAAAACCTAGGCGAAGTATCTTGGACAATGAATCGCCCCATTTGTGATGGTGTTTTGTGTTCTACTTTAACGTTGGCATTAAAGGAAAATGAAATGTTTCTTCACCTATCTCTCTCTACAATGGGAAATAGATCAGGAGGACTGTGTAGTTCACTCAACTGCCCTTCACTCATTAACTTTCTCTTCCTGACTTATATAAACATTTACATTTTTAGGTTCCTGTGGTCGATAATTTGTATGTGAACAAATATATGACTTATGTCATCAATATACATTATAAGATATGAAGCAGTGTGTTGAATTGTAGTGATAATGCTTTACTGTGTTCAAAAGATTTGCATATATGAGGTCTGTCGAGGGAAAAAAACCATTGTCAATATAACGAGAACGGTTTATGTGATACCCGTGCAACCTAGCAGCCAAGGGGAGTGGACTGGAACACGCATGCGTGAACAAGGACGCCTTCACTGTACTTGTCACTGGGGATGCTAGACGCCATAGAGTGAAAATGTATGTTGGGCAGCCATCACATAAAATGACTGAGCAAGTACAGTAACGAATCTGCATCATATTTTGTATTAAGCTCAAACATTCCTCCGCAGAAATGATGATTGGGATGTTTGTTCATAAGACTTTCAGAATAATGCAATGAGTGCTGCGCAAATAAAAGTGTGGCACAAATGCTTCAAAGATGGTCAAGAGTCAGTTGAAAAAAAAAAAAAAAAAGAGAATCAGTTGAAAGTGACTCATGTTCTGGAAGACCTGCCGCAAGAGAACACTGAGAATGTGAAATGTGTACGGGCTGCAATCAACAAAGATCGGCAGTTGACAGTGTGAGAACTAGAAGCTCATCTGAGTATTCCAAAAAGTAATGTGTCTGGGAATTTGACGCAGGATCTTGGCACGAATCATGTCATGGCAAAATTTGTTTCTGGCTTCTGCTGCCACGGCAGAAGGGACATGGTGGTGTTGTTGCTAATGACTTATTTCAAACTGATACCAATGAACCAGATTTTCTCAAGGAAATCATAACTGAATAGGGGACTGAGGCATCATTGTCCCATGTACAATACTTCTTAAATCTCATTATCTTCTTCAGTGAATGTGTCTATTTTCATATAACATGGCTGGATACTTTCCAGACAGACCTCATATACTATCTCATTTGTGCACTTACTGCATAGATCAATATTGAAGTTATAGTGTGCCCTCCCTTATTGTTGCTCATTGGCGTAATCCCCTTTCTACATACATTCACATTTATTATACTAGATTCCTTTTACTCTTCCCACATAACACCACTTCCCATCACTCCTGTGATGGTGTAACCACTGAGGTTTACTCTCACGCTTTCTCTTTTTACTCCAACTTGTCAGTTTCCCTGCATAGAAAAGTACCTTGACAGTAACCAATCATAATTTTCATTATTTGTGTATTACCTAATATCTAATAAGTATAATTTATCAAAAGAAGACAAATGAAAGGAATTAGTCTTTTTCAACCTAACAAACAAATGTAAACACACGAACCTAACAAATAAATGTAAATACACATAGTTTAAAAATGTATTAGTTAGACCGAAATTGACATTCTTGTGTAGCAGAAACAGCTAAACACAAAGTGTTTTAAGGCAAACAAGCAAAGCCTTTTCTAACAATTACTACAAGTTAACCATGATCTCAGATATTCTTTCTCAAGATTATACTTTTCAAGGAGAATATTTATTTAGAATTGAGATTATCTACTGAAACTGACTTAGAAAAAACTTTTTTACTATCCTAAATTTATGTCATGTTTATTTGTGAGTATTATTATTATTAATTTGATTTTGTATTTTCATATACAAAATTTTAATATGATTGTACATCAAGATATTTTCTCACAGAGGATAACTATGAGAAAATATCTTGATATATGATCATATTAAAAATTTTGTTATAAAAGTGTGCCAACTGGAAAATTTGATCATAATTAATTACTCCACAAAGTGAGAATCATCTATATGAAACACTAGTTTTATTTTTAATTCTTATAAATTATATTGTTTGCATAATATCCTCCATATCAGTTAAAAATCCTGAGTAGTACATAATTTCTGAAAAGACCCTGTGTTTACTGTAGTTGTCTTATTGAAATACTGCTCTCTTCTATTTAAGATTTATAAAACTTTCAACTGTTTCTTAATTTTGTTTCAGGGCACACAAACATCTGTCTACCATTTTATTAAAGAATTATCTAAGTAGCTTCACCACTGAAATTTTATTAAAAGCATTATATCTGTTAATTGTTGGGATAGACTCCATTTAAAAGAAAATCTTCACAAATAATTACAAAAAACCTAGAAACTGATGTTGGCATATATAATTGGATCCCCTTCATATTAAGTGCTTTCTCCTTTTTTTTGCAGTAAGCTAGGCCTTTCTAAATGACAAAAATAAAATTAAGCTTCTAGTAATCATAGTATTTATTTTTCAAAAGGTGTGTCTTCTCTCCCTTTTTACTTGCCTGCGAAATTGTAAGAGAAAGATATACTGAATTCTTAAAAGTGGATAATTAATTAGGCCAATTAACTTAGCTTATGTCTATATATAAAATATGAAACATTTTTACTATTATTTTTGACTCTTAACAGAATACATGTGTTGAGAAGTGAAATTTCTTTTCTAGATGCTTAATAAGCATCCCATGAGGCTATATCTAGCGGAAATCATTTCTATTCACTTCTTACTTAAAATTCTGCAATTTGGTATAGTGAAAAATTTGGTAAATACCATTTTAAATCACTTTGCTTTGCAAAAGTTTCTTAAACACCACCATTGAATCACTTGACATATTCTTTCAAAAAACTACAGATATTACTTTTTAAAAATAAAAACTATAGTGAAGATTAACCTTTTCTTTTTCCCTACCTTACATAAAGTAAAGTGTAAATTCACTTAAATTCAGTTAATGTTAATTTTAAGATACTTTAATTTTTTTTTTGAAAAGCACCTTAACTTAAAAACAGAATTTAGAGCAGACCACCTAGGTTTTGATTGGAACTCCACCGTTTTTAAGCTGTGTGTCCTTGAGCAGATTATGGAAGCTCATTTTTAAGTTAACTTTTTTCCCCCCATCTTTTATAAAATGGGAATAATAATTACATGTATTTTATAGCGTTGTTGTGAGGGTTTTATGACTTAATACAGGTAGTACCTGGCACATAGTAAGTCCTCAGATAGTTGCTATTATTTTGGTACTGTTAATAGCATAAAACAGCAGCTATTTAAAATGCTGCTACATGCCTAAAGTTATACAAGCTAATATGGGACAATTTTAAACATTCTTACATATTCTTATATGTTGGGTTATGTTATAGGAAAGAATTTTAGAAGAACATTTTGAAATATATGGCTTTATATTGACTACATAAAAATTTATTATTACTTGTATGCCAGTGTTGTTACTGGTACTTTTAAGTTAGCAATTTAAAGAATCCACTCACTTTTAGTTGTAGTCATAGCTTATGCTTTTTATTCTTTTTTAGTTAAAAGTACTTTGTTTTTTCTTAAATCCATATTAGAAGAATATCTGGTTAAACTTGTTCTATTCTGAAAGCACTAAACACAAAAATAGTTAGACACACTAATTTTTATTTATTAATTTATAATCCTTCACATTCCAAAGAGAAATGAAGGAGATTTACCAATAAATGGAAACAAAAGTAATAAGAATAACTAAGAATGGTAAGGCAAAGAGAAAATGAAGATTGTAAATTGAAAAACAGGAAAAATCAAAACAGGCAAAATGTATGCCAACCTTTAGACTAAGAGCCACACAAAGAGAAGGGCTGTTACAAGATTCACAGTGTCCCGTAATGCATGGCCTGATGACAAGAGACCAGAGAGAACCCTGACTGCATTGTGAAGCTGGTCCCTTACTTGTCCTCCCATTCCTTCTCTACTTGTGGTCTATCCAGTCTTCTCCAATACTGACGTTGATACAGTCCAGTTTTGGCTCTGTTACACAGATGTCCATCCCTCTTTTCTCTGTTGTTCCAACAACAACAACAACAACAACACCTCCCCAAAGGCTAATTCAACTTATTTTTCAGCTAAATTGCCTAGGGAATCCTATACATACTTCCAATGGCTCATTCTGGCAGATTCTTAGTGGGAAGGAAGTCATCAAATCTCTGGAAGGACTTAGGGGAGTGGGAAGAAAGACCCAGGTGGTTTTGGTAGAGTGTTCCCCATTTTCACTGCCAACCCCTGGGAGATATTGCCTTAAAGCAACTGATACAATATAACTAAATTTAATGAATTGCCCTTCCTAGCAGGGAAAATGATAAACTCAAAGGAAAGACAATGGCCCCATTGGGTATAACTAAGATAAACTACTAGTTAGCTAACAGCTGGGTTCTAACTCAGGGAATAGTTTACAATTAATTTTTTTAAGCATATCCATTTCACTGAAGACCATAGAATTAATTTTGGTGTTAGAAATTATTTCTTTATTAATATATTGTACTGATGTAATAAGCTTGATTTCTTAGGTTGTTTAGGAATATGTCTTCTTGGATTTGCCATTTTTTTGTTGTTGTTTCTACTAGATTTTGTTTCAGAGGAAGTGGGGCGCAGCATAGAGGATGAACATTAATCAAGCACTGTCTATGTGTCAAATATCATGAGGACATTTTAATGTTACTTTATTTTAGGGTTGGCGTTCAGCTGGCATGCACTGGCAAGGCTTGCTGATAGTTTATGACCAGCATCTGTTCTGATCTATTGGTGCCGAAACCCAACCATTTACATATTACTAAATATTTTAGTATAACTCCTACTATATTTAATCTTCAAAGTAAACCTCCAGAGAGGCAAGAACACTGGAAGCTGGAGGTAGAAATATTATTCATGGATCATTGACTTTTGCTTGTTCTTCCCACTCTGCCTAGAGGGGATTTTCTTGCTTGTGCTAGTTTGGTTCTAGACCTAGGAGAGCTCAATATTTGAAAGCATTTTCTTACATGGAAGTACCTATGCCATGAGTATAAATTCTTCTAAAGTGGTGAGTTTGAGTTTTAAAAAATGTGTTTTTAACCCTGCGATAGTGTTGCTAGCAGCTGTATGGCCGATAGGGAACCAGAAGAAGAGAAAAGCCAAGACAAGGTACGTTGCATTTGCGTGCACCTGCCACTGATACAAATGACCACCTGGATCCAGGTGGAATCCACTTTGCTATTCTTGGCTCAAATATTAGGAAATGGCAGGTGTGCATGTAATATCTTCCTGCCCTACTGTAACTCATCTTAAATGCTAAAAGTCCTATTATGTTACTAAATGAGGAAATCATGACAAAGAAAGGTTAACTTGCCCAGGGTACCTAATGATAAAAGAAATATTATAAGATGTGTTTTTGAGACTCTAAACTAAAGCCTATTTCACCTTTCTCTTAGCTGAAAAACCTTTTCCTCTGAGAACAATCTTACATAGTAGCTCAATATATTAATAAGAAACAAGCATGTCTACTCTGATTAAAGTAAGATAATGGCCAGTTCACTCTGAGCTACTGCCTCCTCACTACTTTTAGCAGCTCCTAAAGTACCTCCATAAAACTCAGTGTTGTGCTCTTGAGTTGGAAAAACATTGACTTATAAAATACTGCCACCCTCAGACCCATTCCATGTTATTCACATTATAAATAATTCATTCAACAAACATACTGTGTAGCTATTGGATGCCAGACTATACGAATACAAAGATAAATAAATAGCATCTGCCATCAATAAACTCTGTGGGAGGAGAAAAATACAGAAAATAAATAAACAAACCCCAAATAACCACTGACATTGAGGCTTTCTGTTTCCATTTTCACAACCGTAGGAAATATGGATGTTTAGCCTTTAACAGATAAGAAAGCTAAAATCAGAGAAGTTACAAGGATATACAGTAGCCTCTTCGTTAACCAGAATTCAAGCAACTAGCACTCTCAAGCAACTGACAAGAAGAAATAATATTTTAAATAAAAATTAAAATAAAAGCAGTTTCTAGTGGAAATGTACATTTAAACTTGGAGCGCCACACCACACTGTGAGTAAGCCCACACTTTGCACACCACATTTGTCTCCCACTCCCACCAATTCACCGTGTATAAACTTACTGGTCAGTTGGGATCTATATTATTATTCAAAATTTGTGTTCTCACCCAACCCCAAGTATGCTAAAACAGGTCTCAAGTAAGCGTAAATACATAGTGCTTACCCTCAAGCAGAGGATGGAAATATGCAAGAGTCTTGAGAAGGGTGAGAGTCATGCACTGCTCATGGAATAATTTAATGTCAGTTTGTCAACAATCTATGATATTAAGGCTCAATCTCAGAAGATAAAGGAGATTTACATTAAGTTGGAGAGTGACAAGAGTGTGGAGAAGTGTCATACTCTTCATATACCAAAAATGGAAGTGCTTGATTAGGCCCTGTATGAATGGTTTTCACTGAAAAGGCCTGAGGGTGGTTGTATTTCTGGACCCGTGTTGCAGGGAAAAGTGAGAGAATTCTATGAGAAAATAAACAGTGAAGTTCATTGTTCATTTTCAAGTGGTGGGCTTACTTGATTCAAGGTTCGTCATGGCATCCATAAACTGGACTTGTCAAGTAAGCAGAAATGCCCTGATTTTGAGGCTGCAGCTTCATTTCATGATATGTTTAGTGAATTAGTTGCAGAAAATGGCCAGACACTAGAGCAGATTTAAAATGCAGATGAGACTGGATTAATGTGGAAGTGTCTGCCTTATTCTGCTTTGGATGGTAATATAATGAGAAGGTAGCTTACTGGTTCAAGCTAAATAAAGAGTGTATAACTGTACTCATTTTTGGAAATATACTGGAAAATCATAAGGTAAAGTTGTATGTGGCCATCAAATTTGCTAAACCAAGATGCTTTAAAGGTATAACTAACTTTCCTGTAGATAGATGATCATGCACAGTCTAATAGTAGGATGGACACATAAATTTTTACCAAGTCATTTCATTATTTGTTTGTCCCCAGTGTTAAAGAAAATGTGTGAAAAAAAGGAATAACAGAGAATAGTCAAGTTCTATTGCTCTTGGATAACTGTCATCCACATCTTGTGGAAGAGCTTATTGCCACATTTTTGTATGTTATCTTCCAGTTAGCGTCACAAGTCTGATCCAACCAGTGGATCAAGGAGTGATACAGAATGTAAAAGTTTTTTCCAGGCATGACTTCATGCAGAAATGACTAATTTTGATGGGATAATTCTGAACTTTCAGAAAAAAATATAACCTAAAAGATGCTATCTACACTGTTAGTTGTGTTTGAGATTCTGTGAGAAGTGAAACATTATAGAAATGTTGGAGAAAGTTGTGGCCAGCTGTGATGTCTGTGGAGTCTTCCTCCTCCTCTGTCTACTTTAGGGGTTTCCAATCAATAGTGCAGCTACCAGCAGCAGAGTTTATGATGAAATCGTTAGTTGACTCTGCTAATGACAAAACAAATTTGTCTCTAGATGAACTCGATGACTGGCTTGCTATGGATGAAGATATTTCAGTAACTCACATAGTTAATACAGAAGACATCACAGAAACTTTTGTGAATCGTGGAAAAATGAGGGTTGCAGAAGAGGAAGACAGTGATGACAATGGGTGTGAGGTGGAAAATGTATCCTGGTGAAGAGCTGTTGCAGCATTTGAAACTGTAATAGCTTTTGCAGAACAGCAACCCTTCTCTTCTCTGCATGCTATGCAACTGCACATCATGCAAAACCTGACTGTGTGAGAGGTGTAGGGGCCTCAAAGCAAGCTGATGTTCATTCATTTTTTCAAGAAAGCTGCACACAATGCATTTGCCAGTACAGCATCATCTCCTGGTGTAGATCCCAAACCATCCACGTCCACTTCTCCTGGTCCTGTCCCAGCTACATTGTCAGGTCCTGCTGATGTTGATGCAATGTCTACCAGGTAACTCTCTACTCCTGCTATAACAGTTTTAAGTGTGTTTGTGTGTGCTTTTTCCTAAGTTACTTGAAGTCAAAAAAATTATGTTAGTGAAGTTCATTAAAATTGAAATGTTTACTGACTGCTATTTTAAAATTGTGCACTGCATGCACAAAGCTGTTTTTATAATAAAACTGTATTACATTATTTGTTTTAATTTGCTTTTAATGACTGCATTTCAATATTAATATCAAGGCAATGCAGAGTTTATAGTATGGTATGGTATGGTATGGGGCATAGTATTAGGTCCACTTTTAATAGTAACTCTCAAGCAACCAGAAACTATATTTATCAGGCATCTGCCATTTCCCTTGGGTGCCAGTTAACTGCGTGCCTACTGTATTATCATGCATCCCTTGAGTGACAGAATAAGAAAGGATTACCATTCTGGTCTCAGAGATGCCCAAACTGGGGCTTTTTCTTCAGTGGGATACAGCCTACAATTGTTTTAAATCTTTAATAAAGTAAGCACATTTACCACAGATTTCAATTTAAAATACAAATCACTTAAAGAGGGAAAACCCAGAGAAACCTACAGATTAAATCATTAAAATTATTATCATAGTAATACCCCCTTACACCATCACTATTATTACACGCCTATTATCTCTTTCCTTCTCACAACAACTCTTTGTGGCAGGAAGGGTAAATAATATTATTTGAATTTCACAGAAGGGGAAGTAAATCTCTGGGCTGTTCATGGAAGTGGTAAAATTTACTGGCTTAAGGAAAAAAATAACGTTTTCTTGTAGTAATAATCTCTAACTAGCTGTGGGACTGTGGGCAAGTCCCACAGCTAGTTAGGCCACACCTTTGTTGGCCACAATTTGTGCATCAGTAGAGAGTCCAGATCTTTCATTCTCAAATTAAGGGTCCTTTGTTTCTGACAGTGATGAATCTGCAAGCTAGTGTATGGCTTCGTAAGAGGTAGAATCCTTCTTCTATTCCAAAGCTTTCTAGAATTTCATGCTGCTTGTTAATATTAAGCTGTAGGGAAACTTCCTGGTTTCCTGGGTATAGAGTTCGGTCATATAAATAATTTAATTTTAAATCCAATCTATTTTAAATTATAATTAGGCCACACTGATTGAAATTTAGTAAATATACCTTACTAGTTAGAAGCTATGAACCTTTGAGAACCTGTGGGTGGAGGAACACTGGAGAAAAATCTAGATGAACATATATTGAGAGACACAGAGACGTGATAGCATCACAAAGCCCTGAAAAAAAGATGTTTTTCCAGTGCAGACCTCAAAATTATCTGTGCAACATATCTTAGGGATTTTAGTTTGAAGTATCTGCACAAACTTTCATTCTTCAAAAGCAAAATGCTGACAATTTCTTGACCAGCCTTGCTTATAATTTCATTTCCCAGAAGGCAGAGTAAGCAGTAAGGGGAACTTCTACTCTGGACCCAATTCTGACAGAAACCAGTAGGTAAAATGGAAATGATTGGAACCTTGGGGAAAAGCAACCATAGGCTCTTAGAGTTTGATTTAAGCAGTGTTCTGCCTATGCAAACACAAATGATTCTAATGAGCAAAAAAATGGGGAGGAAACTAAAGAAACCAGTGTGCTGCAGACGGACCTACCGACTGGCTCTGAATTTAAAACAACATGTGCAAAAGATGGTAAAAGGGGACACATAATCAAGCACAAATATATGAAGGTAGCACAGACCTATAAAAATAACATCAGCAAGACTAAAGCACAAAATGAGCTGGGGCATGTGAAAGATACTAAAGAGAACCAAAGATTTTCTTAACATAAAGTAAGGAAGAAGATCAATAAGGGAATAGGCCCATTTTTCAATGTTGAAGATGTAAAATTCATTCATGAAAAAGAGAAAGCGAACCCTCTTTACTCCTTTATGTTTCTTTCCTGTTGGTTCATTCATATTTCTGCTCACATGTCACCTCTTCAGAGAGGACCCTAACCATGCTTTCTAAAATAATACCCTCAAATATTCTTTAACCCTTAAACTTTTCATTCTCCCAGTCACTGACTGCCATTATTTTATTAATACATACTTTTTTCTTTCTCCTAAATTGGGATATAAGCTCTATGAGTTCAGGTAATTTGATTTGTTTGATATGTATCTCTAGGCTTTCATGTACCAAATACCATTCAATGAACATTTGTTGAATAAATGAAGTCAAGACCATTAAACATTGACTGGCTAAAAATTGAAATCCAAAATAAGTAAAGGGATTATAATACAGATAACATTTATTGAGGACGTAGTAGGTGTTATGCATTAAGTATTTGTATGCATTCACTTGTTTCCTCATCATAGCAACCCTATAAAGCATGCTTTCTTATCAGGTTAAATCACTTGTCCCAGATCATACATCTAGAGAAGTGTAGAGCTAGGATTTCAGCCGACAGAGTAAAGTCCAGTCTGAGCATTTCACCTATGTGCTATATAGCCATGCCTCACTTAACAACCTACCTGTTTACCACTTGGACATACAACCAGTTCTTCAGCACAGGAATTCCCCTTTCTCAGTCTGTGTGAGTCTCAGAAATCCCCTTTCTCAGTCTTTGTCTCCTTCCCACAGTCAGTAAGTATTCACGACAGGAAGCCTTTGCAATCACACAAGACTACATATTTTCTTTAGAGTGTGGTGTTGAGTGATATGTATTGAAAAATACATACCCTATGGCTCCACAACACACCATAAGACATCAGCCTTTAAACTCTACTTATCGACCAATTCACTTCATGACTTAGTTATAGGAACAGAACTCAGTGGTTAACTAAGGAGTGCCTGTACTGGGAGAACCTGACTGGCCTACCTGCCAATATGTCTCTGACCTTAATGAATTACTACTGGAGACTTTCTAAATGAGATTATGAAGCATTTAACTGATTACCTTTGAGAATTGGGGGACAGTGCTTGAGAGAAGAATACTTAATGTTCAAAAAATGAGAGTTTGCAAAATTCAGATCCATGCAACTGTTGCTTGCTTGGAGGGAAATAGCCAAACTTATAGTTATAAAAGACTCTTTTTGAACATTTTTTAAAAGTAGTTATTGAGAAAAAGTATAAAATCAATAAAAATAAGCTATTCAGCTCAAACTCATATATTCTTTTCTGTAAAGTTAATAAATCAGTATGTCAAGGTAATAGATATGACATCTGGATTATAGGAAGTCGTTTAATAAGATCTTGCTTTATATCCTTGTGGATAGAGAAATACAGGTTTAAGGATAGTACTATTATGTGTTTTCATAACTAGCTGAATGATTATACCCAGTAGCAATTTTAATGATTCTATGTCAGCCTGAAGGAAGATTTTTCAAGTGGTACACCACAGTCTTTGGCCTTATATGATGTGATCATCTTTATCAATGACTGAGGTAAGCCTATAAGAATGTGTGTCTATCAAATATCAGTTACATGCAATAGGGAAGGTGAGTTAAAGTTCTTGACAACTAAAAGATGGACAAAATCTAACAATACATGATTTGGTTGGGATAATTGTGAGGTCCTGCCTTGGGACCAAAATACCAACAGCTTAAATTTGATTTGAGGGATATGTGACTTAACAGTATTCATGGAAAAAAGGAGTAGCTTTACTCGGCAGTGAATTAATGATTCCAAAAAGGAGAAGGACAAAGAGTAGGAGCAGAGGAAGAAGAAAGAGAGGTAGGAGGAGGGGAGAGGAAGAAGAGGAGGAGGACGAGGAGATGGAGGAGAGGCAGGGGCAGAATAAGAAGGAGTGGGTGAAGAAGGGAGGTGTGGAGGGAGGGGGAACATAAAGGAGAGAGAAGGGAAGGGGTGGAGAGGGGAGGGAGAGGGAAAGGAAAAGGGAAAAAAAAATTTAGGCTGCATGAATAGTTTAGGATTGCCTAGAATAAAGAAGGACATAAGCTGACTCTATCTATTTCAAGTTGTTCTGATTACCATGTTCAGTTCTGAGAGCAACATTTTTGTAAGGAAGACATGAATGAAAAGATGACAAAACTTTCAGTATTGAGCTGCCTGCATGGGAAGGGGACTTAAAAACCATCTCATACGAGAAAAGGCTGAAAGAATTGGAGAACTCTTAGTCTGAAAGTTGTTACATATTTGATAGCTATATCAGAATACTATAAAAATTAATAACAATTTTAATTATTCAGCATTTACTATTTTCTAGCAGGGTATTAAACATTTTATATTAATTAATGCTAGTCACAACTGCAAGAAGTGGTTTCTAGTTACTGATCAGAAAATTGATACTCAAAGGTTAAGTAACATGTCCAAGGCAACAAAAGCTGACAAGTGATAATGCTTTACTTTGAACACAGGTCTGTCTTGCATCAGTGCCTGCCCACATATCCTCTACAGCAGATTCTTGCACGAGAAGGAAGCAAATTTATGTATGTGTGTGTATGTTTACATATATGATGGTAAATTATGTAAAATAACAGTGAATCAAAACTATTTACAGTAAAATATCTAGAAATACATTAAAATTTTAACTGTGGTTATCTTAAGTACTGGGAATATGGCTATTTTCTTCTTTTACCTATTTCTTTTAATTTTCCAAATCTTCTTTACTAAGCCTATCCTAATTTCATAAAACTCTCACCTGTATTTTTTTAATTAAAAAATTACATGGAGGAGGGATTAGCTTTAATTCCAAATGGCCCAAAGAAGCTGAATTAAGATGCTGCAAAGTATAATGAGGTCTATTTCAGTTAAAAACCAGAATCACTTGTAGTCAGAAATTTTCAAAGATGCAATATTTTGATAGAAGAAATAATGAGCTTCCTGTTCCTGGAGATGCTAACCAAGTTTGGAAACACTAAAACTTTATTGTTCTCTGCAATCAAAATTGTAATCTGAAGGATCCACAATGTTAGAAAATGTGAGCCAGAAAGAAATACGCCAAGGATTAAGTAGGTAGTTGATTACTATATCACTTCATACTGAGCCCTTTCAGCCTGCTTAAGAGGCCTTATGCTCTAAGTACTTATAATAAAATATTTGTATAATGAATACATGAATGTATGCATTTAGAACAGGAAAAGCAGGCCATGAATAATACTTAGTTTTTGTAATAGGCTTTTTACAAAGTATCATGGATAGCAGGCTGTACTGAAAGAGGTCATGCTCATTTGTTTACTCAAGTTTCAGGGTACTATTGGCTGTTGACATCTGAGCACAGAATAAGTGGTCCCTCCAGGAAGTGTCATTTGGGCATGACCTTATACACTCTGCTTCTCTGTCTCCATTCCTGGTTTCTGTAAGCATCTGACTTTTTTTTTTTTAAACTAGGACTTCTATTAACTGAACTGAAAACTCCAAAAAATTAGGAATCATGCCATATTTTAATCTTCCTGTATTATGTAAGGTTTGACATAACAAGTATTTATTCAGTCCATCAGTTTGGCAGATATATTCAGCAAGTTTTTCATTTGTTATCTAAGTTGGGTTGGAAAGAGTCCTTTTGTTTTCAAGTATAGACTAACAACAGAGTTTAAGGATTGCCATTATTTGTTTCTTTTTTCAGAGCTATGTTTCCTATCTATGAGTAGATGCAAAGACTTGCTGCTTCAGGCTTGAAGCTATTTTTTAATTTAAAGTAAGAAAAGCAGTATGATTTTTCTTTTCAGGGCATAAAGTTGTCAATTTTTGCCAAATGATAAGTTCATAAATTGAGTATAAAATAAGGAGGATTATAGCTGAATTTGAGATGTTACTTCCTCCTTTTCCAAGGTGAACTCTAAGCCCACTTTCACTTGTGTTTCTACCACACATTTTGTATCAATATGAATAGGGCCAGGCCACAAAGTAACTGCAAAGGAAGTCAATGTTTTTGCCAGTTCTTTCACATAGTTGTGGGCAATAGTGAACAAACTAGATAGGCTTCATTTATTTTTACTATTACACATATTTAACTATTTCTATGGCATTTTTGTAGCTTCTCAGTAGACAGATATATCATAACCTACAATAGATAGGGACAAGAAGGTTCTTATAATACAGTGCTAATGTAAAAGAATCACCATTTTACTTCAAAAAAGTATAATAAGACTTATTATTCATAAAACAATGTGATAATAGAAGGCACAGTAAGAAATAGTGAACAAAAGGCTGAAGTAAGAAGTTTTGGGTAAGTTGTCACATGACTGTTAATAAGTAACAGATGTTCATTATTCATAAGGTAAACTTAGGAACATATTAAAAATACCACATGCCTATAGATTTTGATTCAATAAATATGGCCTGAAAAGCTTTAATTAAAAAAAATGCCTCCCCAAACTCTGATGCACAGCCAGGTTTAGGAACCAGAGTACTGCTTTTATTTGTTTTTGTTTTGTTTTGTTTTGTTTTCAAAATCTTAAAAGTAATCTGGCCAATTAAAAGTGCTTTAATATTATTATTATCTGACCTAAAGATTGGCACTTGATATATTTGGCATATATTGGGGATAAGAGGAGAGTACAAATTCACAGTTGTCTGGTTTTACTAGCATGATTATGAATGCATGGTTTAGAATGATGAGACGCTGATGGTTATTGGAATATAAGCAAAGCTAAGCTAAGGTAATAATAGTGAGAACAGAGAGTAAAGCAGATATTTGAAAGACATGTTATGGGTAGATTTGACAGACATGTTGTTTCCTCTGAGAATTCTATTCCTGGATAGATGGTCATCCTCCTGCCATGTTTTCATGTGATCTTCCTCTGTGTGTGTGTCTGTCTTAATGTCTTTTTATAAAGATATCAGTCATATTGGATTAGGGCTCACACACAATGAACTTATTTAATCTTAATAACTTCTTTAAAAACTATCTGCAATTACAGTTGTATTCTGAGGTATGGGGGGGTTTGGACTCTAACACATGAATTTCAAGGGGACACAATTCAACCCATAACACCTAACTAGTAAATAAATTAAATGGACTAGCCAGGTTCTTAACATAGCATAAAATGCTCCATAATTGTTATATTATTCTAAATTTTAGCTCCTTCCTCTTCCATTCAGGCTATACAAATTCTCAAGTAGAAAGTAACTGGAAAATAATATTACATCCAGGAAGGGCTTCTTGATAGAATTTCTCTAAGTATCAGAAGTTTAATTGTCAAAATACTAGTGGTACTAAACCTTGTCATAAGGAATAATCTTAGGTAATCCTTCTTATTTTGACTTGCCTCAAAAATACATCAAAAGGAAGAGGTATTAATACATTGTGGTCAAGGCAGGACTTCAAAAGAACTCACTTAAGAACTCTTCCCAATGCCCTACCCTTATGGAAAAGGTATTAAAGTTATTATTCATCCATTGCCTTCTGTAACTATCAGCATGCAGGGAAACCATCTCAGAATTTAATTTTCTTTATAAAAGTGTACTTATCAGTACAGTTTTGGTAGCAAGTTACAGAAACAACTCAAATAAGCTTCAGTAAAGGCAATTTACTGGTTCATGGACCCCTAGAAAATTGAATAACTGGAATTAAGGCTCAGAGTCAGCCTTCCCTGGAATCCATCAACCAATAAATTTTTAGTTTGCCTAAAGTCTTTTCTGTAATTCCAGCTTAAAAATTACTAGCATAGACTATGATAGAAACTATGAGGAATTTTTATTTAACATTTACAAAATTAATAAAAAAATATAGAAAATATCTGACACTATTAAGTGCTAACAAGAATGCAGCAGTATTGGAATATTTATTTTAATAGTCCTGGTAGGGGTGCAAAGTTGATATTTTGTACAACAGTTAAGAATTACCTAATAAATTTGAAATTTTCCATACTCTATGACCCAACAATTCATTTTCAAGTATATTCTAGAGCAGTTTCTCAACCTGACACTATGTTGTGGGGGGTTGTCCTATGCCTTATTGGATATTTAGAGTATCCCTGGCTTCTATCTACTAGAAACTAGTAGCATCTCCCAAGTTATGACAGCCAAAAATGTTCCCACACATTTTCAAATATTCCCTGGGACTAGAATCATTCTAGATTAAGAACCACTTGCCCTAGATAAATTTTTCTACATATCCACTTACACATGTTCAAAATGTTAATAGAAAACAAAAACAAAATACTGGAAGCAACCCAAATACCCATCAATTTTAAAGAAGACATTATGTCATAGAATGAAATACTATACAACAACATAAGCTAACTAATTATAGTTATGTGCTACAAATTATTGAATTCAAGAACTTAATGTTATTGGAAGTCCCAAATACATACATTTTCATTTACACATTATTGCAAACATGTAAAACAAACAATAATATGTTTTTAGGGATTCAAATACATGAGATAAAAATCACAAGAAAATGCAAGTGATAAGAGAACATTTAGGATAATGTCATGTAGCTCTTACTAAAGAAGAGGTTTAAGGAATTTTAGAAGGGTTCACAGCTTGAAAGTTCAAAGGGGACTCAGGTATTTATGATTTGTTATTTGTGTATTAGAAATTTTATTTTCTAGTGACTATTAAAAACATTCTTTTAAAGGGAGCAAGTATCTTAACCTTATAAACTTTGTAAAACAATTCACTAACACATCAGAAATGTATTTTTATTTATTTCATCATTTTGATTTTCATATTTGAACTGATATAAAATGGTCATAAATCATTTCAGAAGCCAACTTCAATATTGCTTAGGAAAGTTCGGAGGTTAAAACAAAGTGGATTGACCACTCATCAAGACAGACATCCTGTCATCAAAGCAATGGCTACCAACAGATAATACTCAACTAACTGCTTTAAATACAGGGCGTTTGTTTGTTTGTTTGTTTGTGAGTGTGTGTGTGTGTTTTATTAAAACAGCATAATCTAGTGGTAGTAATAAGTGCATGGAGTAAACTCCTTGTAAAAAGCCCATCAATTGTTTTTTGCTAATTAAGATGAATGTTATTTCTGTGAAATGAACCAAAAAGTTTGTTTGAAATCAGAAATCCCAAAAGAGATCTATAATCTACAAGAATAATTGCATGAATTTTAATTGAAGGAAAAGGAGAGGATTGTTTCTTTGCTTTTTTCAAAATCTTAAAAGTAATCAATCTATTGGCCAGTTAATAATGCTTTAATATTTATTATCTGACCTAAAATTGGCATTTGAAATATTGGAAAATATTGTGCAGTTTTAAAAGACAAATGGTAAAATAATTACTGGCTATAATTAACTCCAATATAGAATTTTTGTCATTAATGAAATAAACAAATTTTTATTAATATTCTCAGAAATAACGTATATTGTATTGTTGATTGAAGACTAGAAGACTATTCACAGAAATACGCATTCAATTTTTATTTATTAAGTACAACCAGAATTGTGAATGAGAGGGAAGATCTATTTTGTTGAAATTTAGGATAATTACATTTAGAAAACTGCTTTATTTAAATAGTTGGCATTTTTTTCTTACCTATTAAAAAAACTTGGTAATGCTGAGGATTTCTTCTGTTGTAAAGTTCAGCTGTAATAGCTGTATGTCAACAAATATAGATAGACATTTCAATTCAGTTCACATAGTAATTCACAGTTTTGGCTGTTTGCTTAAACTGCACACTTATAAATTTAACAAAATAGTTTGAATGAGCACATGTTTTATTTATCCAATAATTTGTTACACTGACCTTGGTATGGATTGGAGATAAATTTTATTTTTTTTTAAATTTTGTGATATGAAAGATGGTATAGAATGGATGCAAAAAATAAAATTATGAATTAAAATTCTTGATTTTTTATTATGTCAGATTAACATCTTGGCAGCATAAAACTTTCAGAAATACACATTTCCATATACAAATAGGTGTGAATTTGACTCCTCACTCTTTAGAAAAGGCTGATGCTAGATTCTCTCTCATTCAAAGCAAAGTGAAAAAATTCAGGTTCAATTTTTATGTACATTTTAAAAATAATAATAGGAAAAAATATCAAAATATATATAATATATAATCCCTTATTTACACAATATTATTTGGATGAGACTTTCAATATAACTGAATTTTGCAAATGAATGAAATTCATTCTTTAATCATTAAAACCTTTTTTATCCTAACAACTCTATATCTCACAATATTATTTTATGCTCTATATAGTAGGTTTAAGGATGTATAATTTTATTGCAAAATTCTAGGGCTAGAATGAAATTTATATTTCATCAAAAGTCTTCCAATATGACTCCCTGATTTAATGGATCAGGATTTTAAAGCCATGTATATAAAATGTCTTACTCATAATTGTACAACTGGTCTTTGTCCCTTAATTCTTCCGATGAATAGGTGCAACAAGCCTCTAACTTTTCAATGCATTCCTCTCTTGTTCCTCTAAGATTTTATAGTAGCCCCTCTAGTTTGTCAGATAGATAATGAGAGGACCAATTCTGGAAGTGAGGATTTGGGAAGCATTAATGTAAACAGGTACTTGCTAGAGCACCTTTTTCCCCACTAAATTTCTTCTAAAATTATTGCCTTATTTCCAAAATAAATTGATGGACATGAGATATAAATACAATTTATAATTTTATGCTGTTTTCACCATATAATAAATTACTCTTGAGAAGAAATCTTTAGTCTCAAAACTACAAGGTCTGACAATTAAGTTTGCAAACTTGCCACTGTGTTGGCAGCACTGTACAAACAACTCAGTGAGGTGTCATAACTTTTGTATATCTGTGTCTCACAGCTGAGTTCGTATTGACATGTGGCGGTGTCTTGCTAGTGGCGTTCATTATTGTTGTTACCTGTTTTTGTGTGTTGTCACGAGAATGTCAGAGCTTGAATTAGAGCAATGAACAAATATTAAATTTCTTGTTAAACTTGTCAAGAGCAGAAGTGAAATCAAGGAGATGTTACTCCAAGTTAATGGGGATAACTGAAAATCTTGGCATAAAAAATGTGTGTGCAAAAGTGGTCCTGAAGAAGCTCACCTATGAACAAAAGCAAAAGAGAGTCGAAGTTTGCCAAGACCTTTTGGAGAGTCAACCTATGTTTTGGGGCATGTTATCACTGGTGATGCAACATGGGTGTACCAATCCAACCCTGAAACAAAGCATCAAAGTGCATAATAGAAGTCAGCCAATTCTCCATGACCAAAATTTTTGTCAGTCCAAATCAAGAGTTGAAACGATGTTGCTAACCGTTTTTGATATCAGAGCGATTGGATTGTTCATAATGAATTTGTACCAACTGGACAAATAGTCAAGCAACTTTACTATTTGGAAGTGCTGAAAAGGCTGTGTGAGAAAGTTAGATGAAAACGACTTGAATTTCTTTGCTGACAACTCATGGCTCTTGCCTCACAACAATGCACCATCTCACAGGGCACTGTCTGTAAGAGGTTTTTAGCCAGTAAACAAATACCTGTATTGGAACACACTCCCTACTCACCTGATCTGGTCCCTGGTGACTTTTTTCTTTACCCTAAGATAGGGGAAATATTGAAAGGAAGACATTTTGATAACATTCACTATCAAGGATCATATGATGACAGCTCTGACGGCCATTCCAGAAAATGAGTTCCAAAATTGCTTTGCTGGTTGGACTAAACGCTTGCGTTGGTGCTTAGCTTCCTAAGGGGAGTACTTCTAAGGCCACCATAGTGATGTTCAGCAATGAGGTATGTAGTGCTTTTTCTAGGATCAGTTCACAAACTTAATTGTAAGACCTCATATTCTATTAGTTGCTTTATTTATGTTTACTATTAACTTTTTGGATTATTAACATTATTTAGATTAAAAGCAGTTCTTGTCTAACATTTGCCTACTGGTCTATTATCCTCTAATTTCTTTTAATCTTGTACCTTAAAATAATTCTACACATTGAAGTTACAAAGATGACAATTGGTTGCAGATTAAATTACACATTAGATTTTAGATCAAAGGTTTCTGTTATTGAAGAGTTTGATCTACTAACCTAAAATGAGAGTTTATTGTAAAATTTTTACCTATGTGTTTTAGGTTTTTTCTGGCTTTTCTTCTTCTGAAAAATAATATTTATTAAGTACCAAATTCATATATAAAAATAAAAAAGAATGTGAAGTTGCAGATCTTGTCATTTTAGTTTTTAGGTGTTTTTACATGTATGCCTTAATTCTAGCAGTACTTTTGTATTAAAGTAAAATTAATAAAAGTAATATCTTTTATTGTTTTATTTTTTATCCAAGTTATCTTTATTTTAAATTTTTAGTTCCTTCTAGAATTAAGTGAAAGGTTTTTTTTTTTTAATTGCATAAGACCATTTTGGTTATGCAACTGACACAGAGCCGTTTTCTCAATTTTGTAATACATATTTCATTTAAATACACTGTTTTGAATAGCCTATTATTCAAACATTCTTTTGATTATAAGAATAATACATATTTATTATAAGAAATTCAGAAAATGAAGAAGAAATGAAGGCTGTTAAACTATCAATATTCCTACTGTTTTGTATGCTTTTTGTGAAACTCTTTTCTAAGCCTACAATATGATCCCAATTCTCTCTTCTCTTGATACACAAGCTCACATGCATATAACATATTGTATCTGTAGTTTTTGTGCCCAGCTTTTTACTTAACATAGCACTTTTTAATGATTGGTTTATTTCAAAATGATTTTTTTTCACAGTGAGAAATTCTTTACTTATATATGGAATATCCAAGAACCACTGGAAAAAAAACTTCACAGGGGACAGTAATAATTTGCTGAGAAATACCACTTTACAATGGCTTTTTTCATTCAATAAGCTCAATTTTTATTTGAATTGTAAAGAGTTTATGATATAAGACTAAACCAAATATTACATTTTTAAGTCATAAGAACACACAGATAACAAAACTATGTGTTTAAACAAAATCATACAGTAGCTAACTTGCCTAGAAGTTATGATGTGTGTTTTTAGAAAACAAATATTTTTAAAATTTAGATGCTGCAAAGCCCTGGTCAAAAGTAAATTATAATCAGTTTTTAGGGAACAGTAAAAATTCCAAAGGATTCATATTCACTCACTTTTAATACATATCACTGATATGCATTTTCTTTCTGCTCATAAAATGTAAACTACATTTATTTCTGTATCTATGTATATTTTAAAATGAATTATCCCAGAAAACAATGTTCATTCAGTACAACTACACTTGTACTATGTTCAACTACGGTTCACCAGAGAAAGCAAAACCTTATATTCCCTCCGAAGAGCCTTTAGCATATTTGGTGAGAATTTGAAATGCTTACAAAATTTGAATGCAACATCTATTTATTTCAAGGGTATAAGCTAACTTATAATTGTGAGATCATTCAACACATTTAACAAATGAAACTCCACTTTTATTATAACAATTCCCTTTTTCTCATTTGTGTTCAGTATTACCAAATATAGTAAGAGCTCTTTACTTACCATTCTTGGGAAAGATGAAATTTATCATTGTGCCATAAATACCCTGGAAAGCAAAGAAAATATTATTTATTATGCTTTTATCCACAGGGATCCTAACTGCCAAATGTAATGCATCAGCAGCAAAACAAAAAATGAAGCATATCTATTGCAGAAAACAAAAATTAGTTCTAAGAATTCTTGAACGTGTATTACATGCTTTTCGACAGAGCTACTTTAGGATTAAGCAACTGTTGTAGTAAGTACTTTTAAAGTCAAGAATAACACATTTTATTTTCCACAAAACAAATATTATATTATTAAAGGAATATTATCAATAGATTTTCTCCCCCTTCTCCCCATCAGCTCTGTTGAATTTCACATTGATACAGATGGAATAGCTAGCTATACAGTACTTAAAACTCTAACGGAAAATTGAGGGGCAGTGTACTTTCCTGAACACTTTACATCCATTTTACATGTAAATAAGCTTCCTGTTTGGAATTTTGAACTTAGAACCTGAAGTCAGAGCTGAGAAACAAAATTAGGCATCCAAGCTACTGCTTTTCTACACTAAATAAATGATAATAAAGAGCCATTCATTTTCTTATTATTTTCTGTTAATGAAAAACAAGGTTTTAATTGCATCACATGATAAGAATTAGAACAAAATTGAATTTTAAAATAGTACTTATTGAATATTTAATATTTTTAATTAACATTTACTTTCACATTTGATAATTGGAACAAAATAAGCTCAGTAGTTCTGATGTACAGGAACATGTAAGCATATAAGAAAATATGCTTTTCTTATATCCTGATAATTAATGTTATTACTGATTATTATTTCTACCTTTTTTTAAAAGAATCATAAACATAATTTAGAGAAAAACACCCTGAGTTTGTTTCCCTCTGCCAAAATTAGATGATGGCTAAGGAAATTTTAATAGATAACATATGCAGAAAAAGGATTTGTTTGCATTTTTGGATGATGATATTTTTCACCCTTTGATACTATTTTCAAGTGATTTTGAATAAAAATTATACTGTGTTAATATAATTTGCAGTCATTATTTCCAAAAACGATAGTTTGTATAAATGAAAACTAGCTAAAATTTCAAACTACAAATATTAATGTTCACAAATTTATTGACTTTGCTGGAGAATAACATTAAGATTTGAAGTGTATTCTACTTAGGTTTACGAATACAGAGCATCTTATTTTTTAGACATTTTACTCTTAAAGAAACATTTGGATAATAAATATGGAAGTCTGAAGTTCTATAATAATTTAGGAATTTTCTTCATGAATGTAATTTCTTGAAGGTAACATTTTCATATTTTATCATAAATATTAATAATTTATTTCAAAATTTGTATTTATTGATTTTTAATGAAAGATTTTGATGGAAAAAATTTAAACTTAGAAATCATTATTGTATATGGTTTTTGTTCCTAAATTATTAATACAACTTTTGATGTTACAACTCATATTTATAATTTCTAAACTGCTAAAAAAAATTATCAAAATATTTTTAAGCACCAGCTCCTGAAGAGGGCAGCACGTTCTAGATATTACTGAATTCCAAGCTCAAATATGACAGCTTTGGCTTTAGTATATTTTTTTAAGAACTAAAGGGAAAAAAAATTGGATATTTTATATAGATGTCTGCTCCTATGATATAATAAACCAGGAGAAATTCAAGGCAGCTGCCGACCAAGGTCAAAACTGTATTTGATTATTAAAAGAGAACATTCAAATTAGACACCTAAAGCAAGGTATTAAGAACAGGTACAACAAAATACTGGTAAGAAGACTTTCCATGAGGAATGTTTTATCTTAATACTATAGATAACTTTTCCTATTGGCAGTGAATTGACTCAAAACTATTAAAGGGGTTAGATTTAATTATCTCACTTCTTGCACATTTCATCTCAATTGCTATGGCAACATTCAGTTGCCTCAGCAGCAATGCACACTTTAATCAGATATTTCCTCCTCATTTCTCTATGAGCCAAAACTGTGTAGTCAAATTTACAACCAAGTCTGATGAATCTGATAACGCTTCTTACAATTTAATGGGCAACTTGCCTCCACCCACACATATAACTATTTTAATAGAGACTTGTAACTATTGGACAAATATAACATTTGATAAGAATATGCAGTCAGACTTTTCTACTTCATTGATTTTTATTTTTCTTTTGCTATTTCCTTCATTAGAAGTTTCTTATTAGAAGTCTTTTTCTTTTTACCAATTCAAAACACAGTCCAAGGCACTACCATGGGTCACCTAACTTCAACAGAAGAGCTGACAAATAAAGAAAACAACCTCCAACATTCAAATATAAACCATTAACAACCCTATTGAATTATTTACCTTTTATCTGAACATACTTTGGATTGGCACATCAAATAGGCTTTTTTTTCTATTTCTAGAAATCAGGTTAGAAGAAGAAGGATAATAATTGAAGACAGGGCAAAATCTGATGTAGGAGGAACACTAGAGTATCAAACTTAAACAGAGGGCCAGGCATGAAGAAAATTTGCTCAAGCTTCAGGAATGCAATTTTAAGAAGTAAAAGCATGATGTATTAAATTGTTGTTGTCACTTGGGTGAACAGTAACTGTCTACATTGTTGGACAAATTGTTACTTTTGCATTTTGTAAAAGACTAGAGAAACTTTCGTGGTCACCTAAGGAATATTTAAACTGTCTTTAAGCCTTATTTAAAGTCTTAGCAAATTATATTTTAATAAATGTTTGGAATTTTGCAAAGAGTAACTTTATTTTAATTCGATACTGTGTAATAAAAAATTTTATAACTGTAATTAAGCAAAGTGATCAAAGGTCTTTCTAAAAATGTTAGTGGCTGCTAAAATTCGTATTTGGATAGCAAACATTTTATCCAGAAGCTATGTAGTTCTCTGGTGAGAAATTTTACACCAGTGGCTGATAGTAGTATTTCACCATGTTTTTTCAATCACCATTTGTTAGTGTAGAGTGAAAACTTTCATTAATGGAGGCAACCTAAAAGATATTTTTTGTAGCTGGGTATATGAGTCTGACATTTTAATAGCAATCTCTAGTTTGCAGTTTATGTATTACAGATGACTAAGTATAGCAGTCAATTAAAATTTAACAAAACATAGGAAAAGATTATATTTAAAGTGCAGGTCTTAATGTATTTTTTAACTTTAATTCAGCGGAGTTTTTAGCAGACTATGTTCAAAATGTGTTTAATAAAAAGCTAACTTCTCATTAATGTTGATGTTTGGAATCCATATAACCTTAGGAGACAGTAGTGTTCTAGAAAACTAAGACAAATGGTAGCAGTTCCAGAGAGGTGGATTCCATCTCTATTTGAAGAAAAGCTTAAAACAATTAGAAGTTCTTAAACAATGGCACAAAGTATGAAGCAGCAAGTTCCTTGTCTAGGCACGTTCCATTAACTCTTTGCATATGAACTCTTTATTTTTTGTGGCTTGAATTCTGAGACAACATTATAGAAAATAGAGTAGAACCACTTCACAAATTTAGACTTTGTAATCAAGATGAGTCACTTGTTAATGAATTTTTCAAGTACTACTGCTTTGTTGGTATGGAAACCTAGCAAAGATCTGCAAACAGCATATTCAGTAGCAAGTTTGCAAATCCTACTCTGGAGAAACTGTCTAAATCGGGAAACCAAACTGTTCTTACTGAAGAAAACCTAAAACCTCCAAGGAGACATGTAAATTGGTCCTAACTGGCATTCTTTCGAGAACCTCAGTAGATGCCAGGGAATGACTAAAGGTAAAGGATGAGTCCTTCTTTCAATCTTGACTTGGCTCTCTACCTAAAGCTAGGGTACTGACAGACAATGCATATACCACTCACTACCTATGTTAGACTTGTTTTCTGGGTGAAAGAAAGATTTTGGCATTATCCTCAGACTCTATATTCTCTTAAGAAATATCAATTGCTAAATTAAGGTTCCAGAACTTTTCTTCTGTATACAGAGAAATTAAAAGTTGAAGAAAAATTTGCACATCATGTGGGAATGCTCATCTTCAGCAAGATTGCTGAGTAAGAGACAGGAAAGGTAACCAATTTGAAGATTATATATGGAAATTGCTGTTTCTTGAGTCAAAGTAATGTGTGCTTTTTGTGTAATACCAGATCCTGTGGCGTTCTAGTTTATGTTAGTTGGAGATAATTTTTTTACTTTGTTCGGTTTTGAAGTTCCTTCGTGTGATCCCACTCACACAAGGCAACTTGAATCACATTGAAGGAACCAATGGGCTCACCAGAGGTCATGCTGTAATGTTTAATCTTAATGTGGTACAGTGCTGTTTGGAGCATGAGATCTTTTCAAGAATGGTTGTCTACCAGAAGCATCTGTTTTTATCTAAAGAGTTGATGAGTGGTTTTGCAATAATGAGAAAAGCTAACTTTTACTTTTACTCTTAAAGAATACGGGATGTTATATATTTCATTAAGTATTTTTATCCCCCTTGCCCTTCCAGGCCTCTTCAAATGCAGCCTTTACACTAACTTACATTGTTTAAAATTCGACCTGCTGAGATTTTGCTGGCAAATGGTCTTAAAACTTGTTTCCAAAAATGCTCACCCACAAAAGCTTTTACTAGCCAACTCCATTTGGTTGGCTGTGCTCCAACCATCTCTTGTAAACACAAACATTAGCTACAGAGAAGCAGAAACTTCCATGGCACCCTGGAGGAACATTTTGATCCAAAAGACACTACTAGTAAACTAACGTGTCATTGCAAATCCATGAACGTTTCCTTATGACATGAATAGCAGTAGGAGAAAAGGGCTGCATTTATGCAATGGTTATTCCATGTGTGTAAACCTAGTCCCCAACCTGAGATCAAAGATCATCTTCAGTCAAAAAGTATTTAATTAGTGCCTAGCATGTCTTAAACTTAAGGATGCAGAAAAGGACAAATAAGAGCTATTTTAAAATTCTGGTATTTGTTGAATGAAGAAAGAAAGACATGTTGGCCTATTAAAAAAAAAAAGCTTACAATAGTCTATAGAATTTTGAAATTGACATGAAACAATTAAAACACAGTATCTCTTGTGCTTGTCTCCATCAGTTGAAATGTTTAATCAGTTTCATGCCACAAAAAGTTTTAATATAGTTCAACAACATTACGTCCTTTAAGTAGTTTTAACAACAACAAAAGCACAAATCATGTAGCTTTATACAATATGGTCCTGCACACCTACTTCTTGCTTATGAAAGTTAAAATATCTTTTTTTAAAAGGTATTTTTACTGAACCATTATTGCTCTGATTGTGAGTTTAGTGAGGGCAGAGGAAGTCTGTATATTTTTCATTTTGGGCAGTGCAGCAGGGCCAAGTTAACAATGATAAGCATTCAGAAAATGATTATTCACTGAATAATGAATGAATAATAAATAAAAATAATGAAATAATGTTGACCTAAATGCAAGAAATATTCAGCATGGTTAGCGTGGCTTGAAATGGTGTTAATTTGATGTAAGATAGGGGACTTGTCACAGGACTTTCAAGAATGGATGGGACTTAATAGGTGGGAAGGAAATAAGGAATTTCTAGTGAAGTTAAGCACATCAGCAAAGGGGTTGCATTAGATGCAAAAATATTAATGAAAAAATTTAATTCTTGGTGGGACTATGGGTTGTATTACAGGCTAGTGATTTTGTTTGGTTTATTATTTTTTTTTATTTGATTGATGGATATTGTAGAGCAGTATTTCTCAAACTTCAATTTGTATAATTAGGTGCTTGTTAAACTGCAGACTCTAGTAGGTCTAAATTGAGTTGTGAGACTATCTATTCCTAGTAAGTTGCCAGATGATGTTGGTGCTGGTGTGATACTCTGGCAAGACCGTAGGACCCTTAAAGCTAGCTAGAGTAATGTGGACTGGATACAGTGGACATTTGAGAATGAGTTTATGTTCTCTGGCAGTTACAAATGATGAAAATGGAGTGGAGGGAGATTGGTGTGTCCATCTCATGAAAAGTATGCTAAAGAAGAGAGACTGTGGATATAGGAAAACCATCTGCGAGGCTGTCTTACACTTTATCTGCATATTCCACATATTTGGTGTTAATTACTTGTTGATTCATTAGTTTGTATGGACATGGTCAATTTGAAAGCACTTGCTCAGTGGAATACTTTTGGGTCTACTGATTTTTTTTAAAACAAGTCAAGTTTAGTTAAAGCACATGGGGAATCCATAAATGTTCTTCCCCTCCTTTCCATCTGGAAAAAAACTGTATTCATTTTTAAAAAGAATTGAAATGCTAGTTCTCCTGTTCTTATCTTAGTATAAAATGGTCACATATATCTTTCAAACTCTGATCTTATTATATTATAAGGATAATAATAATAATAATTAGCAATAGTTGTACAAGTAGTGATTTTTTTGAGTGCATATTAGTAATGTCAGGGAAATTTCTAAGTTTTATAATTAAACCTTATAACAAGGTTGTGAGGAATACTGTTATCATCTCCATTTTTACAGATTAAAAATAAAATAAGTGCTTACATGCCCTAATATGGTGTCAGCTACATACCAATAAATATGTTTATTCAGAAAAAGATCAATCAAAATGTGTTCTAAGAAATCACCAATTTCTTAGTACAGCTACTATTTTTGCTTGATATCTTGGTCTATGTTCCTTGATCTCATAATTACAATAATGACTAGAAATTAGTGTTTCCTATGTCCCAAGTACTACTTTATGCAATGTACATGTGTTGTCTCAGTTATTGTTCATAATAATCCTATGATTTGGGTGTTATTACCCTTATTTTACATATTGAAAAATGAGGCACAAAGAGATCAAATTATTTAAGTTTCCATAGCTACAGAGCGGAACTGTATTTTGAACCCATTCCCCTGTGTTACTTGTCCTTTCTGTCCTTAGTCACATGGAACAAGGTGTGTTTTCCTAAATGAAAACTATAAATTTCTTCAAATCATAGTATTTGTGAAAAGTTAATTTTCTCATAAATTATGAAAAAGTCCATGAAGTCCATGAAGCTATATTGTTATTTATTGGTTTCTATCAGCACACCACAATGCCTGACCAGGAGGGACTCCTTTGTGGGCTGGCAGACATGTAATGTAGACTTGGGCAAATTTTTTTTAATCTTTATTAAATTTATTGGGGTGGCATTGGTTAGCAAAATTATATAGGTTTCAAGTTTGCGTTTGTATAGTACATCACCTATATATCGCATTGTATCTTCTCCCCCAGACAGTTTTCCTTCCATCACCATGTATTTGACCCCCTTTGCCTTCTTCTGCCAGCTAGGACAAAATCTTCCTGATGAAAGGCCAGCAAATCTATTACCCAAGCCCCCCATCCTCCTCCTCACCTCTCTAGTCATACTTTAAATCTTTCATATCACAACTCAATGCTTTAATGGACTAGAATATTCCCCAAAACAGGGAAAGGAATATTCAAAAGATAGTTTCCTTTAAACTTTCTTTCCTTTAGAAAAAGATGGTCAATCTCTGTGATCCCTTGCTAGCAAAGGAATAAAAATGATGATCTTCCAGATATTTTAAATGCCAGATATGATAAAAATGATCACTTGATTGACCAACTTACTAGAGATCAAATACAAGTAAAATACTTTAGTTTATCCCACTATATGAGGTTAATATTTTAATCTAAATTTTTAATATTTAAATTCCAAATTGGCAAGCTTGATATTACAATGTCATTTCTGATATCACACTTTCATATTATGTTTTAAAGAAAATTATCTAATTATCCTAAGAACAGCAACATACTTTTGAACAAATCCATCTTGATAGTACATTCAAGCCCCAATCCCTAAACTTATTTGTTGTTCTAACTTTGGCTGTGTCTGCTGCTCACTCAGACATCAATAACATTGAATAGATGCAATGATATCTACAGTGCCATCCTAGGATTCTCCTCATACACGACCTTTATGACCTGTTCTTGCTGGAATTCACTTCTTGTTTGTGCAGCTAGGGAACACTGTAATCTATTATTTGGCATGCTATTTGGAAATAGTTGTATTATGTCGATGTAAATAAATACAAATGTTATCTGCCCACATATCAATTCTACTAAGTTTTTTGTCCCTAGGGAAGTATCATAATTTTCTGTTTTCATAATATTCATTGATATTTTAATACCTATGGGAGACATTTGGCTCCTTCCTACTTAAATATATGAAAAGAGTTTTAAAACAAAACAAAAAAAGAAAACCATTACTACAACCATCAGTACTAAATATTTGAGAGGTCTTAATTGTTTTCACAGTAACTCCCCCAAAGTATAATTGCTCTTTTTATTATTAGTCCACTTTGTTTTTCAAGGGGATGGGAGAAAACCCCTTTGCATTGTATATCTCAGATTGTATTATAAAAATTCATTAAAAATAAAAAAATTCTATAAATTAACCTGAGCACTATTTTATGATTATGACAAATAATCATGGAAGATATTGAATTTGAGATTTTAAAATGATTTTCTTAATTTGAAACAATTTTAAATCACAAAAATATTGCAACTACAGTACAAATAACATTTTTCTGAATTATTTGAGTGTAATTTTCAAACATTATAACCGATTATTCCTGAATATACTAACATTTTAATGTTTTTCCTACAAACAAGAACATTTTTCTTTACAACTAAAATAAAACCACTAAAATAAAAAAAATTGAGATATCATTACCATGTAATCTTCAAGACCCTATTCACATTTTGTTACTTGCCTTAGTAATGTCCTTAATGACAAAAGGATCCAATTCAGAATCAAGTATTGAATTTAGTTATTATACCTCTTTAGTTTCTTTCAATCTGGAAGGTTTCTTCAGTTTTCTCATGAGTTTATGGATTTGACATTTTTGAAGATTACAAATTAGTTATTTTGTGAAATGTTGCTTGTTTTAGGTTTATTTTCTGCTTTCTCATCATTAGATTCAAGTTATCTATCCTTGTCAGAAAAATAGCAAAAGTGATGTAGTGTTCATCTCAATGCATCCTATCAGTTGGGACATTACTTATGATGTTAATATTAATCTCATGATTAATATGATCATTGTAAAATGCTTTCTTTTCCCTTTTTTATAAGTATATTTTGGGTAAATATATTAATTTTCAACTTCCTTATTTATTTTTGTCAGTATGGACTCATGAATATCCCTTGGGTTATAATCTGCTCTATTATTCACTTTGATGTTCAAATAGTCTCAGAGATAGCCAGTGTACTCCCTTTTTATCTGACATTTTCTTCCTTTGACATGTCCCTGGCATTGTTTAAATACTTCCATAGTTTTGGTCCAATAAGATATTCAAGGGTCATTTTGTGTTTTTCATTCTTCAGCTCTAGAATCAGCTATTTCTCCAAGGAATCCTAATTCTTTTAGTTAAGATTGGTATTTAGAAACCAAGATGTGGGAGGCAGGTGTGCCCATTGTTTTGGGTGTGTCATTGTTCTCAGGATCTGAAACTAAGGAAATATATATATGAAAAGAAGTCATCTATCTATCTATCTCTACATATATACAAATATTAACATATTGATATCGATATTGATATCAATGCCTATGTTTATATCTATAACTATATCTTCATCTATCTATATCTATATAATCCATATCTCTATAATCTATATCTATATATATGACTTCTCAGCCTTGTGGCTAAGATCAAGTGTAGTATCTCTCTATATATATCTATTAATATACCATCATCTAGATCATCTAGATCTATATCTACTCCAAGGGTCCACATGGATATCTTTAATGTCCAAACTGGTACCACAGGATTCAGGTGCTTATTTGTAATCACTTTCTCCAACAATGAAAACACTATCTCCCAATTTAATATACTTACTTATTTGATCAATCTCCCTGTGTGTAACCAATATCCTATTACTGCTAAACACTCTAACCTCCTCACACAGGTGTCCTTCTCGCCCTCTTTGAGCTTTAACACTGCTCCTTAGGCCTCCAAGGCCTTCTTCCCACACCTCCTGTGGAAGCCTCTTTACGTGTCCTCACCTATTGGGTTTAGGACTAACTTGTTCAGGAAGGAAAGAGAAGGAAAGAAAAGAAATAGAAAGAGAGGGGAAAGAAGATTAAAAAGAAAAAGAGAAGGAGAAGAACTTGAGATACTTTAAAAATAGCTTACTTGTCAGCTATATGGATTCTCATGCTACTGCCCATTACATATTTAATTGAAAAATTGTCTTTTTATTTGAGAAACTAAAAAAAAAATAGTAAGTCTACTTTAGCTAACTAGACTTGACATATTTGACAAATATTTATGAAGTGCCTACTTCATTCTGTATAATAAATTTTAGTAAAAACCCAATTAGCTACAGTTCTCAATTAATCAATATATTTCAGTTACTTGCTTTTCAGGGAAATTGTCCAATTATAAGAATTCACATCCAAATTGAAGATTTATTCAAAACAGTGTCAGTCATAAAGTCTGTATGAATTTTACTATAATTCCCATAACTTATATATTATACTATATAATAAGAAATGATATTCAGAATTATGACCCTGAAAAAGAATATGAAACTCAATTACAATAGAAATATTGCCAAGCTCACTACAGACATTTTAGAAACTCTTTCAACAAATATAGTTTTATTCAATTTGCCATAAAATTATATTCCCCAAACAATTCCCAATTTATTCACTTATTCAACAAATATTCATGAAAACTCTGTATGTGTAAGGCACTGTTCAAGAAAATAAAAATTTATCAAAGTCCCTGTTCTCATGGAACTTATCATTTAGTCAGGGAAAAATGACACTATATTGGCAATATGTAGTATGCCAGATTATTATGAGTGCTAATAAGGAAAATAAAGAAAGGTGAGGAAATAGAGTATGAACGACTGAGGGTGATGGTTAAGTGAGCTGTGTTAAGACAGATGGTTAGTTTAGTTTTTTCTTGTCATCAGTTTGTCATTTACCCAGTGAGACTCACTTTCTTAGGATGAGAAAGATATCATTCTCATATTTGTCTTCTGGTTTTCTCTAGTATGTGTGGATCCAATTTATATTGAACTCCTAGCTGCATCTAAATCATTTTGTAAAGACTGGAAAGATATCAACTGAGACGGTAAATTGAGGATGGTAGAAGGGGAAGAATGGGTTAGTTGGGAAAGCAGTTTGGATTTTTTAATTAAAAAAGAAACTTTCTTATATTGCTTTGGGTTTTCTATATAAGTTATAATATCTTCATAATTTCAAAAGCTATTTATATTTTAAAAATATTTTCATAGTTTGAAATAGCTGAATTCTACTTCAAACATAATTCTGATAGAAGTCGTGTCCTTGAACAAGAATGAATGAAAAATGAAATGATTGAGATAGACAAAATCTACACATCTTCCTAATGTTCATTACATCTATCCAGATAAATATTTCACTAAGTCCCACAAATGGTGACTCTATTTTAATCATTTAAAGTGTGGAAATGGTCCAACAGTCTTCTATTAACAAAAATTTGGTATTTTATTCTTTAGCTCAATGGATATCTGTTTATTCCAATGATACCATTATAAATTTAAAGAACTGATATTATCATTTAAAAGGAAAGAAAAGTAAGAATATGAAAGTTGTGAAATTCTAGGATAAATTATTAAACAAATCAGTAGCATCCAATAAAAAAGAAAGAGCAGTAGACAAGGAGTTCTGAGACCTGGCTTGAACGTATTCTAGTTCTTGTATGTAACTTTGGGCAAGACATTTCCTACCTCCAGTCTCCTCTTTGATACTATGAAAATGATGTTAGTCTGCATCTGAAGTCACCATTTAGAAACAAGATCCTGGAATTAACCAAACAAAAAACCCAGTAAAATAAAAAATCTACCAGTCTTCTGTGTTTCTACATATTCACTTTTTCTCTCACTACATATACATGTATATAGTATTAAGGAAAAATTATTTTTCAGTCAAATAAGAGAATATGTTGAATATGCAATTATTAAAATTATTTTTTCTCAAATGATTACATTTGAGAAAAAAGAAGAGTGGGGAAATCACTACAGCACATTTTTCTTTTGATCTTTATGTTTTTTTATAGTGTTCACAAAAGATACTACATCTTAACCATTTAGATTTCACATATGTTTAAAAAGATCATTTTATGGAAAAGATCCTGGTACATTCTACATTATTTCTCAAATAAATATTTCAAGTACAAGTTTAAATTAGTTTACTCATTTTTTTTCAGAGAGAAGAGTAGCCCAAAGAACTATTATACTTTTAAATTATTGGAAAAAATTCAATAATAAGTTCATTTAACTATAATAATAACTTGACTTTTATATAGTACATTTAGTCACAGTAGAGAATACTTTATACAATATGCATATGATTTTTTTAGTTCATTCTCAAAGGTGTTTATAAAATATGGATGCAACAGTTTTAAAAGTATTTGTTTCTTTTACACATTTTACCTTCATAATTTATCCTGTACTCTCAATTTTAATAAATGACTTCTTTTCAATATATACCAAGTTAGTAAGCATATTCTACACCTATTTGCAAAGGAATAATGTCCACTGGCAAGGAACTTACAATAGGTATTTTAAAAATCAAAATCAAAATGAAAAACTTTTCATAAAATAATCAGAATATACAAACAAATATTTCTGGACTTTCATTTTATTATCACTGTGTATTATAATATTATGTAATAAGTTGCATTTAACTTTGTCTTTAACCAAGACAAAGGAAAGCACCTGAATTTATTAAAATATTTCTTCTGTCATAATGACATGCTTTTATACCATCCTCTGAATTGAAGAGTGTAGCAGTATTCATTATTTTTTTTAAAAATTTTAAAAATTAATTGGAGTGACATTGATTAGTAAAAATTACATTGGTCCCAGCTGTACAATTTTACATTACATCTTCTATGTGCTGTATTATGTGCTCATCACCCAGAGTCTCTTTCCATCACCATGTATTTGTGTCCCTGTCCCCTCGACCCCACCCCTCTCTCCCCTTACCCTCAGGTAACTACTAAATTATTGACAGTGTACATGAGTTTTGTTTCTTTGTTGCTTTCGATTTTATGTTAACAATTCAACTAAATTGCTGCATCCCTTTCCCTTATTTTACCCACTCTCCCATCCCTCTTCCCATCTTAAAGAAGTCCCCCTAACATTCTTTGTACTGCTAGTTTGGTGGAGGTGTATTTTTTTACTTTTACCTTATCAGAGAAACTCTTTTCTCTGCCCTTCAATTTTGAATGCTAACCTTGCTGGATACATTATTCTTGGTTGTGGATCCTTGGTTTTCATCACATTGAATATTTTCGGCCAATTCCTTCTGGCCCATAAAGTTTCTGGTGAGAAATCAGCTGAGAATCGAATGGGTATCCCTTTATAAGTTACTACTTGCATTTCCCTTGCTGTTTTTAGAATTTTGTCTTTTTCTTTAACTTTTGCCATTTTAATTATGATGTGTCTTGGTGTGTTCTTGTTTGGGAACATCTTGTTTGGGATTCTCTGTGCATCCTGGACTTGTATATTTAAGCTTCACCAGGTTAGGAAAATTTTCAGTTATTATGTCTTGAGCTAATTTCTTGCTCTCTTGCTTTTCCTCTGTCCCTTCTAGTACACTATGATTCTGATATTCTTCTGCTTAAAATTGTCCCAGAGGAATCTCAAACCATCTTCATTTTTCTGGATTCTCTTATCTATCTGTTCAAAATCTGTGTTTTCTGCTGGCTATTGCTGCAAATCATTGCTTTGTGCTTCTCTTTTATCTACTTTGGTGACTTTTTTTTCCATTCTTAATTTCAGTTAATGTAATCATTATCTCTCTCTGGTCCTTTATAATGGTTTGTAAGTCTTCTTTAATGCTTGCTATCTCTCTGTTGAAGTTATCATTGAGTTCCTTAAGCATTTTTATAATCATTGCTTTGAGCTCTGTTTCTGATGGGTCATCTGACTCCATGTCTTTAATTCTCTGGTTTCTCATATTTGCAACCTCTCTGGACCCTTCCAGCTACAATTGGTGTTTGCTGCTGATACTGGGCAGGCAGAAGTCTGTTGGGGAAGGGCATTTGCAGCTTTGTTTTCTTCCTGCGGCTCCTGCAGGGAGTTTGGATGTGATTGTAACTTTCTGTTCTTGGTTTGCCTCATGTGTGATTCTGCCCTGAGCTTTGTGGTCACTCCTCTTTGCTGGTCTCTCAGATCATCCTGGTTGTGGACTGAGAAATGCATGTGTGCCCCCTCTCTCCTCCTCCTTCCTGGCTGGAGCATTCATGCTGTGGCTCCTCACTGCCTAGTCGCTCACCCTCCTCTGGGAACCAGAGTGAAGTCTAGCCACTGCATTTTGCAGGTCGGTCTGTACATCCTGGGACCAAAGTGAGGTGGGTGTGGTATCTCAGCCCCACCTGTGGGCCCCCTTTCCTCTGTCCTGAGACTGAGTGAGGCCCGGAGTGCTCTTCTGCTGCCTTCTTCCTCCTCCCTCCCGCAGTGGTAGAGTTCCAAGAGGGGACCCAGGCGGCCTCATTCCTGGTCTTCTTATGTCTCCTTTGTTTAACCCTCTGACCACCTTCAGGTACCTTAATGCAACCTGTGGGTTTCTTAGCTGTGATTATGCAATGTGTAGAGGGTCCTTGGTTGAGGTTTAGGTGTTTTATTAGTTGTAATCTCCAGAGGAGTTTTTTGTAGGTCCATCTCACATTGCCATTTTGCTGCGTCTCCAGAGTATTTATTCTTTTGGTCTCAAGCCATTTTAGAAGGTAAACAAAGTCACATGAGTATTTATTAAAATTTCAACTACAAAACTAGCCACCTCTAGATGCAAAATTTGGATGGGAGGGATAAACAGCTCAGAGAGCTTGTAAGTTGGCAGGTAAAATATACAAACAATGGTAACCTGGAAATCACAGGACAAAGTATTATACTGTATGAGTATTTGTTGTAAAGCTACGGGTACATTTCTTCCCCTTATAAATCTCTAAATATTATCTACATTTTTTCACATAAATTTATATTTAAAGGTGGAAACTTATTATCAGTCACAGGCTATTATGAAGATGAATTGAGACCATATTCACACAACTAACACCATTTGATGTTCTCAAACATGTATTATTAGATTGAACTATATGAATTTGCCATTTCTGTAGGAGAGAAACATTTAAATATTAGCAAAATTATGTTTCAACCTAACACTCGTTTTTCTTATCTTACAAATGAGGAAATTGAGGAACAGAGAGGTTAAGTAACTTGCCTCAGGAGAATTATTGTTTTGCCCATCTTACAATTGAGGAAGCTGATGCTTAAGAAAGAATGAGTGACTTTTCCAAGGATACACAGTTTCTGATTCTCAAGCCATTTTAGATAGACCAAGAGAGATCTACGCTTATACACGTGGTAATTTTTTTCATTGTTAAATTTATTGGGGTGACATTGGTAAGTAAAAATTACATATGTGTCAGGCGTAGAGTTCTATAATACATCATCAATGCGTTGTGTTGTGTGCTCATCACCCAGAGTCAGTTCTCTTTCCATCACCATATATATGAGACCCTTCCCTCCTGTGGAAAATTTTATATTACTGAAAGTTAAACTATTTTTGAAGTTAGTATTGTGAGTTGTTCTCTTTCTAGCTCACATTGTCTTTCATTTCCCCTAAACCAAGGGTTACCAAGAAATGATGCCTCTGGTTATCAAGAAAAAGGCTTTCATTTTGATTGTCTTCTGAGGTGCTTCCTCTCCATCCCTGGCTTTTTCTGTTATCTACTCAATGCTAAATGATTAGGTACTAGAGTACTGTGGTATGTTCTTAAATTATTTCCTGCGCTGTCCTTGGAACAAATGAGGTGCAAGGGCTATTGGGGATAACATTTAAAATTAATGAAACATTATCAATTCTCAAGTAGCACATAAAAATATTCAAACATAATTGAATGAGATTTAATTTGAGCTGGAATCAGAGATATTTTATAAAGTATACGAGGACTGTCCCGAAAGTATCCAGCCAAATAATTTGAAAAATAGAGGCATTTATGGCTGGATTTTTTCCAGGCAGCCCTTGTATACAGCAGACGAAAGAGGAACCTAAATTGGGATATTGGACTGTTTTATTTTGTTCTTCTGCTTTATTATCACCATTTCTCAGACTCTCCCTTGTAATAAGCTGAGCACTTGGAGACTTTATCTTTGAGTGGAGTTTGGTACACTACAATGAGGTGGGGAGAGACCATCTTCAGCCCTGAAGTAGAAAACACTAAGATATTTTTTAGTTCCTCAGAATGTGTTGCCTTTTCAATAAAGTACTTAAATACTGTTGTTGGTTTCTTTGTACAAATTTCACCTACAACAGTAATGTGTTATCTTTATGGTTCTCTGTGACACAGAGGGTGTAGTGGTTACCAGTGCATGGTTCAGGAGTCAATCTGTCTTGAAAACCAGACTCAACCTGTATTTGAAATATCTTCCCCTTAACTACCTGTGTGACTGGGCAAGCTGTTTCACATCTCTATCAGGTTTTCATTCATAAAGTCGTGTTATATTGGTACCATTTTACACAATTTGCAAGTATTTTAAATGGATAGCGTAAGTAGTGTTTAGAACATTACCAAAACAACCTCAGTATTTTAATCGATATTGATTTCTGAAGAAATTTTGAGCATATCTTAATTTAAGATTTAGAAACATAAGTGCTTTCATGTGTTCATAAAAATGCTTAAACATCTGTCAGGAACTTAGGTTAATTTCCTTAAGAACTGATTCATCACACTCCTTGCATTAATCTTATCCTACTTTATTTCCTAGGTATATCCTTAACTTCCCATTTCCTAACACTAATGCACCATGTCAGTTTTCCCAGAATAAATACATTTTATAAATACATATCTATGCTTGTCCTTCCTTTCCCTCAATGTTGTAATGCATTTCATTGTTTTTCATATCACTTACTGATAGCTGCTATATTACCAAAATAGACGCCAATTGCTAACAGAGTAGCTATGCTAAATGCTTTTCAAAACACAGAGAAAGTGTGCGCTAAAATTAAAGCTGATGAACTAGAGACATGTACAAAAACGACTACATACTATACAACTACATCTATAAGCTTACAACGACAAAAATATCGCATGTGGGTAGTACACATGGTAAAAGGGGAATTTGTGCTAGGAGAATATAGTGAAATGTGAATTATTTGTCATGGTAAGTTAATAGAATATTAGCTCTGATTTTCACTTTTTCTCATGGAAACTTTTAATTACTGCATTTCTAATGCACTTATATTTGCCAGTAATTCTCCTTTTTCTTCTAATAATAGTTCCTAAGATACATCCTATAAATTACCCCTTTCCTTTGCCTTTCTCTCTTCTCTTTAAACAACTCTGAGAAAGAGAGAGAGAAAATAGCAAACTGTAATTTTAAGTAACTCCTTTGGATTAGTTCATGTGCTCCTTAAAAAAAATCCCTGTCATTAGCACGGTGCTTTCCTGCTCCCATTCTCATACATGCCAATTTATCAGTGGAGGGCATTGCTGCTGGCTGCCTTTTTTCTATTAAGGCACCAACCCTAGACAAACAAGCCCTCTCCATTCATTCCCAACGTGCTTTACTTCTTTAACTTGTTCTAATTCCAGGTTTCCTCTAAGGACCCTCAATTTCAAAACCCTTCATTAGGCTGGCCAAAAGCACTTCAATCTTTCTGTTTCCTTTTACTCTACAAAAGGCTAGCTTTCTCTCTAAACTCATTTGTTCAGTTTTGTCTCTTAACTTCCTCTTACATCACCTTCTTGGAAAGACAGTGCCCTCCTTTTATTTTTTTAAGTTCTCTAGTTTCTCTCCTCTTTTCTTTAAGATGATTCTGGAAATCTTGCCTTCAGATTAAGTAAAAAAAAAAATGTGTTACTACTGAACTTGCCAAATGATTTAAGAGATGACTTATAGGTCTTATATTTGATAAAATGACAATAAATCACAATTCAGAAATCTGGAAATATTAATTATTTGGGGACAGAGAAAATTTTCTGATAAGAGTGGCTCCATGGCACATTATTAGATAGAGGAATAATAAACATTTTTTCCTTGTAAAAATAGAGACATTCATTAATTTATTCTTTTACATCATAAATTTCCCTGATCCCTCACCAGGGTAAAGACTGGAATAACAACCCTAACAGCAGAACATTTCTTTGGGGGGAATATTCATTTATAGAATAAGTTATTTGGTTGCGCTCTTCACTTCCGTTCTTCACTTGATGCTTTTCAGAAGTCAAAAGTACAATACAACATCACACGCTTGATTTTTGGTGTTGAATTCAATGCCATCTGCCTTCAAATCCTCAGCCATGGTAGCTTAAAGCATGGTAATGAAGGGATGGATTTTAAAAGTGAAGTGTTTTCATTTCTTTTCCTTTCCCTGAACTTTTCAATGGTAGAAGAAGAGTAGAAGATTTTCACAATATGAAGAAGAGAAAGATAGCCACATGTTAAATAACAAAACCTTTAATGAATGAAGTTCCTTATGACTCCTAAGGCAACTACATTAAAAAACTAATTATGTTTCATATGTTTTTACAGATTAGGTTTAAAATAACCTTTCTGATGTTCAATGAACTAGGTAGAAAACATATTCCCAGTTTAAAAAGGAAAAATAAATAAATAAACAAGTCACACAGCTAGTAGACAAAGGGATTGATGTGAAAAGTTTTCCATATCCTGGCCATTATAATTCATATAATTCATATAATTTTTTCCATAATAATTCATATTTGTCTTTTAAAACTGCATATGCCATGGCAGTAAAACTTTAGCCTTTTGTCATACAAATAATAAAATATACACTACATTCACAGTTAGCTATGTTTTATATATTTCATAGATAATAAGATATTTGAAAACAAATTAAATTTTTTTCAAAATCCTTGGCAAAGTTTCCACTTTCTTTTTTTGTGTTCAATTTTTGATAAAATTTTAATATATATATTTTATATTATTGTAGAGAAAGGCTTGTATACTTGTATTTCAAAGTGTAGTGAATTTTGAAATTCTGAGGCACGACTTTGCCATCAAAGATATTCAAATAATCACAATACAGATAACATTAACTTGATTGATTATTGCAGAATTCTTGGTTAGAAATATTTAAAAGTTGACTTCAGATGACTCCTCTTACTTAGAAAAACATAGTTTCTAAGGGAAATTCAGTCAGAGGCTATAAGTATGTTAGCTTTTAGAGAAAAAGTGAGTAGATTGGTATAATATTCACATGTACCTTTAAATTTTGAGTGTAAAAGATCCCAAGTCTTGTAAGAAGGAAAGGTAATACTCAATGAAATTTAATTGAATAGATCCAGTTATTATGTTGTGAGTATGATTATTACTATGTGAAAGTTGATCTCATGATATGGATCTTAAAATATAAAAACTATATCTTCCTGTACTAAGTTTCAGTATCTCAGTGGTTAGCACTCAAAATGCTAAACTATATTGCTCCAATGATTTGTTTTCTAAAAGTAACATGATTCTAAATTCAAAGGAAAGCATAAAATTATTTTTTGTATGCTTTTCTATTCCTTATAATGTACCTTCTTTATCACTGGTTCCTTTTTGCCATTTTCGATGTTTATTCTCGCCTCATTCTTCAACTTCATTTTACTCTAATTTTCTTTATCCTTATTCTATATCTTGTCACTTTTCTTAGAATTCTCTTGTCTCACATCACCTGAGATTAGTCTCTAGCCTATAATACCAAAAGGAGTATAAGATTATTTAGTGTCCTGAAAACATAACACTTTAGTTTATAATAAACAAACAAACAAACAAAATACACATGCAGTCTGACAATTAGGTTCATGAACTCATCTTAGAAGAAATGCTACACAGACTGGATTAAAAAACAAAACCGGGAGTTCCCTGATGGTGTAGTGGCTTGGGGCTTCGGCGCTGGCGCTGTCGGTGCTGCGGCCTGGGTTCGATTCCTGGTCAGGGAACTATCCACATACCAAAAAGCAAAAAAAAACAAAACAAAAAACAAAAAAAAAACCAAAAAACAAAAACAAACAAACAAAAAACCCCAAAACCCATCCATATGCTGTCTCCAAGAGACACACCTCAGCCATAAGGACAAACACAGACTCAGAGTGAAAGGATGGGAAACAATACTTCAAGCAAATGGTAACCAGAGAAAAGCAGGAGTGGCCATACTGATATCTAATGAAATGAACTTCAGGTTAAAAAAGATAGCAAAAGACAAAGATGGACATTACACAATGATAAAAGGCACAATGCAACAAGAAGAGTTGACACTAATTAATATATATGCTCCCAAACAGGATGCACCAAAATATACAAATAAACTACTAACAGATTTGAAAGAAGAAACTGATGAGTACACAATCATTGTGGGGGACTTAAACACCCCGCTAACAGTCATGGACAGATCATCCAAACAGAAAATAAATAAGGAAATAACAGCTTTAAATGACACATTACAGCAATTGGACATAATCGACATTTACAGGACACTTCATCCAGCAAAAAAAGACTATACCTTCTTTTCTAGTGCGCATGGAACATTCTCAAGGATAGACCCCATGCTGGGACACAAAAGTAGCCTCAGCAAATTCAAGAAGATCGAAATCATACCAAGTATATTCTCAGACCACAAAGCTTTGAAATTGGAGATCAACTGTAAAAGGAAAACAGGAAAAACCACATATACATGGAGATTAAACAACAGCTTATTAAAAGATAATAACAAATAAAAGAACAAATAAAAGATGAGATTAAAAAATATAGAGAAACTAATGACAATGAAAATACAACGTATCAGAATTATTGGGACACAGTGAAAGCGGTAATAAGAGGGAAATTTATATCACTACAGGCCCATCTTAAGAAATAAGAAAAATCACAAGTAAACACCTTAGCATCCCATCTTAAAGAACTAGAAAAAGAAGAGCAGACAAAACCCAATTTCAGCAGACAGAAAGAAATAATAAAAATTAAAGCAGAGCGAAACCAATTAGAGAACAGAAGGACAATAGAAAAAATTAATATAATGAAGAGCTGGTTCTTTGAGAAAGTCGACAAAATTGACAAACCCCTGGCTAGACATATCAAAGGACGAAAGGAAAGGACACAAATATCCAAAATTAGAAATGAAAGGGGAGAAATTACCACTGATACCACAGAAATACAAAGGATTATAAGAAAATGTTATGAAGGGCTTTATGACACTAAATTTAACAACCTAAAGAAATGGACAAGTTTCTAGAAACTTACAGCCTACTTAGACTGAACCAAGAACTGGATAATCTAAATAGACCAGTCAATAGCAAAGAGATTGAAATGACTATCCATAATCTCCCTAAAGGCAAAAGCCCTGGACCAGATGGTCTCACCAACGAGTTCTACCAAGCATTCAAAGAAGAATTAACGCCTATACTCCTCAGACTCTTCCAAAAAATTGAAGAGGAAGCAATACTTCCTAACTCATTCTATGAGGCCAACATTACCCTAATACCAAAGCCTGGCAAAGACAACACAAAAAAAGAAAACCATAGACCAATATCTCTGATGAACACAGATGCAAAAATCCTAAACAAAACATTAGCAAACAGAATACAACAACACATCAAAAAGATCATACATCATGATCAAGTGGGATTCATCCCGGGAGCACAAGGATGGTTCAACATATGAAAATCAATCAATGTGATACACCGCATAAACAAAATCAAAGATAAAGACCATATGGTCATTTCAATTGATGCAGAAAAAGCTTTCGACAAGATACAACATCCGTTTATGATCAAAACACTAAATAAAATAGGTGTAGAAGGAAAGTATCTCAACATAATAAAGACCATATATGAGAGACCCTCGGCTAACATCATACTGAATGGGGAAAAGCTGAAACCTATTCCCCTAAAATCAGGAACAAGACAGGGATGCCCCCTGTCACCACTGCTATTTAATATGGTATTGGAAGTTCTAGCCACAGCAATCAGACAAGAGAAAGGAATAAAAGTTATCCAAATTGGGAAAGAACAGGTCAAATTGTCACTATTTGTGGATGACATGATCCTTTATATAAGAAATTCCAGAGATTCCACCAGGAAACTATTAGAAACAATAAACGAATATAGTAAAGTTGCAGGATACAAAATCAATGTACAAAAGTCAACAGCATTCCTATATACAAACAATGAATCCACAGAAAAAGAAATGAGGGAATCAATTCCTTTTGCTATCACAACAAAAAGAATGAAATACCTGGAAATTAACTTAACAAAGAACATGACAGACTTATACAGAGAGAACTATAAGACACTTTTGAAAGAAATTGAAACAGACTTTAAGAGATGGAAAAATATTCCCTGTTCATGGATAGGAAGACTTAACATTGTTAAAATGGCCATTCTGCCCAAAGCAATCTACAGATTTAATGCAATACCCATTAAAATTCCACAATCATACTTTCATGAAATAAATAAAAGAATTATTAGATTTATATGGAACCATAAAAGACCTTGAAGTGCCAAAGCAATACTATGTAAAAAGAATAAGGCTATTGGCATTACATTCTCTGACTTCAATTTATATTACAAAGCATCAATAGTCAAAACAGCTTGTTACTGGCAGAAAAACGGAAACATAGACCAATGGAACAGAACTGAAAACCCAGAAATAAACCCACAAATTTATCGACAAATAATTTTTGATAAAGAAGCAAAAAACATACAATGGGAAAAAGACAGCCTCTTTAGTAGGTGGTGCTGGGAAAACTGGAAAAACATATGCAAAAGAATGATTCTGAGCTGTGAACTCTCTCCATATACAAAAATTAACTCCAAATGGATTAAAGACCTTCATATCAGACCTGCAACAATAAACTGTATAGAAGAAGACATTGGTACTAAACTTACAGACCTAGGGCTCAAGGAAGACTTCATGAACCTGACCTCAAAGGCAAGGGAAGTAAAAGCAAAAATAAATGAATGGGACTATATCAAACTAAAAAGCTTCTGCACAGCAGAAGAAACCATCAACAAGGCAAAGAGACAGCCAACTGAATGGGAGAAAATATTTGCAAATAACACATCAGATAAGGGTCTAATATCTAAAATATATAAAGAACTAATAAGACTTAACAAGAAAACAAACAACCCAACTAAAAAATGCGCAGGGAACTCAAAAATACTTCTCTCACGAAGAAATACAAATGGCCAGCAGACATATGAAAAAATGCTCATCCTCATTAGCCATCAGGGAAATGCAAATCAAAACCACAATGAGATACCACCTCACACCTGTGAGAATGGCTATTATCAACAAGACAAGGATTAACAAGTGCTGGAGAGGATGTGGAGAAAAAGGAGCTCTGGTACACTGCTGGTGGGAATGCAAACTGGTACAACCACTGTGGAAGGCAGTGTGGAGTTTCCTCAGAAAATTGGGAATGGAGCTACCATTTGACTCAGCAATCCCCCTTCTGGGGATCTACCCAAAAAACTGGAAAAACTTTGTCTGCAAAGACTTATGTACCCCAATGTTCATCGCAGCGCTGTTCACAGTGGCCAAAACATGGAAACAACCAAAGTGCCCTGCGACAGACGACTGGATAAAGAAGCTGTGGTACATATACACAATGGAATATTACTCAGCTATAAGAAAAGATGAAATATTGCCATTTGCAACAAAATAGATGGACCTGGAGATCATCATGCTAAGTGAAATAAGTCAGACAGAAAAAACAAAGAACTGCATGATTTCACTCATATGCGGAATATAAAACTGAAAGCAAAGAAAAAAAGAAATGAACAAACAAATAACCCATGGACACAATCAATAGTTTAATGTTTATTTGGGGATGAGTGGGTTAGGGAGGGGAGAAAGGGGAAGGGGTGGGAGAGGACAGGGGGGAAGCTAAATATAAGGTGATGGGAAGAGAAGTCACATTAGGTGGTGAACTTATTATACAACAAGTTGACAATGCACTGTAGAATTGTATGCCTGAAACCTATGTAATCCTTGCTAACAGATGTCACCCCAATAAGTCTAACAATAAAAATGAATTAAAAAAAAAAAGAAAAAGTGCTACACAACTCATTGCTGAATACCACTACAGTCACCTTGGGAAGCTATGCACAGATGCCAGCACCTAGTCCACCCTTCAAACCAATTTTGGAACTCTTTCTTGGAATAGCCATCAGAGCTATCATTGTAGGATCCTTGATGTCATAAATGTCATAAAAATGTCTTCCTTTCAATATTTCCTTTATCTTCGGGTAAAGAAAAATAGTCATTGGGGACCAGATCAGGTTAGGAGGGAGGGTGTTCCAGTACAGTTATTTGTTTACTGGCTAAAATCTCCCTCACAGACAGTGCTGTGTGAGCTGGTGCATTGTCATGATGCAAGAGCCATGAGTTGCTGGCAGAAACTTCAGGTTGTTTTCGTCTTACTTTTTCACTCAGTCTTTTCAGCACTTCCAAATAGTAAACTTGGTTGACTGTTCAGTTGGTACGAATTCATTATGAACAATCCCTTTGATATAAAAAAAGGTTAGCAACATTGTTTTGACTCTCGATGTGGACTGACAAAAATTTTTTGGTTATGGAGAATTGGCTGACTTCCACTGTGTACTTTGACACTTCATTTCAGTGATAACATGGTCCAAAACATCGTCTTGCCTCTCCAATAGGTCTTGGCAAACTTTGACTCTCCTGTGCTTCTCTTCATCGGTGAGCTCCTTCAGGACCATTATTACACACACCTTTTTCATGCCAAGATTTTCAGTTAAGAGTTTCCTGATCATTTCTCTATAGATGTTTACTTGGTCTGCTATGCTTCTCACAGTCCACTGATGATTTTGATGCACAAGTTGATGAATTTCTTCAATGTTTTCATGAGTTCTGCTTGTTGCTGGCCAGCCTGACCTCTCTTTATCAGTGATACATTCTCTCCTCTCAGAAAAATGTTTAATCCATTTGTATACTACCATTTTCTTCATGGCATTATACCATAAGCTTGGACTAACATGTCTCTGATTTCACTGCCACTCTTGCCAAATTTAACAAGAAATTTAATGTTTGTTCATTGCTCTAATTCTATCTCTGACATTCACACAACAACACACAAAAACAGGTAACAACAATAAGTATGTCACTCAGTAAGACACTCCCACAGGTTGACACGAACACAGGTGTGAGACACAGATATAACAAGGTTATGACACCTCACTGAGTTATTTGTACAGTGCATATATATATACATATATACATATACATATATATTACATATATATATATATATATATATGTAATTTCCATATGAAGCTTGCCTTTCTATAGTAATAGAAACCTTTAATGATGTGTTTTTCCATTCTGTTCTATAATCCATCAGTCTGCTTTTTCATACTCAACTTGCAGGTTTTGACCCTCCTTCCCTATTATTCTCTTTGAGATCTGAACTTCTTTCATCCCTTTTGCTATATTGCATGCCTTTCTCCTCTCAAAATCTCCCTTACTTCTGTTCATAGCAGCTGATCTTATAGATATTTCATCTAGGGAGGTGATATAAAGGAGAAAGCCCACCAAATGGTTTAACTTTCAAATACTAAATATGAATGTTGGCTGGAACTCTAAGTGGCAAATCTGTATAGTACAAACAGTAAGCACTATGGGGGCTCAAATCCTTTGAATCATGTTGCTGTGTATGTCTGGACTCCATACTTGTGTCTGAAAAAACTTGCACTTGCCTCAGCTTTGTCAGGATTCTTTAATGCAATTGTTCAGGCCAAAAGGTATTGAAGCTGTAACAGAAATATTGCCAAGCCAAAAAGTTTGACTGAGCTTTACAAAAATAACAAAAAGTAAAAAGTTGGTTTTAAGGTATATTGGGTTAATGGCTACTACTCAGAGCTCAAAAATATCTTTAGACATGGTTACTAAATAAACTAGAAATCATATTCAAGAATTTCAGACACTCATTGTGCTTTCTTCTCATTCAAGCAAACCTTATAAAGAGGTATGTATTCAGTAGGCATTTAACAAACTTCTGTTTAATAGACAGAAATAGACTAATAAGAATTTTGTCAGAGAATCCTTTGGGAGAAAAATGCATGAGCTACAGTCCATTCTTTAAAGTGGCTTCATCCCAAAAGTTCTCCTATTGAGAAACACTGTAGCATTATAGAGATTTGCTTGGCATGCTGGGTATTGAGTCTAAGTTTGATATTTGTAGGACCTCTGCTGATGTGAATATCTCTTGCTCCCTTTAACTACTTTATCAATCACTAAGTGTCAATCACTATTAACAGGTTAGGCTCATTGCCTACATTTCTCTGCCTCCCACAGTATAGGATTAGGTTAGAAAAGATTAGTTTTCATTATGTCCTAATCATAAATAGTTAATAAGACCTATTCTGACTTCTTCTCTCTGCTTTAGGCCAGGGCATGTTCTTGAATGAGCTGATAGTTTTGTGTCTAAGGTAGAGAAAATAGGTTTGATGGACTCTATCAAACTATTAATAATTTATTGAGCACTTCCTATATTCAAGCACTAATGAGAATGCTTATGTGATCTCATTTTTAGCCTTCCAACACATCTATCCCCTTTACACAGATGAGAAAACTGAGGTATCATTCAGTTAAATAATTTGCCTGAGGTTATGCAGCAAGTGGTGAAGCAAGGTGGCACCCTGCAATTTGACTGAAGAGACTGAACTCTTGAAAACTAAGATTGCCCTAGGATAACTGAGTTAATTAAATTCAACTCTTGTTTTGTGAGGCTGTGGTTTTGTTTTGTTTTGTTTTCCATCTGCTAGGCTTGCTTTGCTGGATTGGTTTATGCAAAATAGATTGCCTTGGCTACAGTTGCCAGCACAAAAGGTCTTTTTGTAAAGCTTTTCCTTGGCCTGATTATTCCAGAAGCAAAAGCTCCAGCATTATCAGGAGGTCACTGGGCCACTGGTCCCTGGGGCAGCAGGCATAGAGAAAGAAGTAACTTTTGGAATGAGTGAAGACAGACAGACATAGACCAGTCCTGCCGGCAGGAACCCTATGACCAGGTTAATTGTGAAAATTGAATCTAGTCATCAGGTTAAAGGTTCCAGGTAAAGAGTACAAAGTTCAGGGCCTAAGGTGAGGACAAGACATCACAAAAAACAAACAAAAAAATGTCAGATACACAGGTGTTAGACTGCATCAGGAAAACAAGGGTAGAAAAGTCACACCACATCTCAGGCTCACTCTATAGAATGAGGAACAAACTTTCAGATGAGTAACAGAAGGAATACCCACTGCACTTGGTGGGGTCTCTTCCGCAGCTCACTTTAACTACCAGGTTAACTCCTTTGTGCACGTCTTGTCCTGGTGAACACTGTGCAGATAATCTCTCAGTTTCACATTTCGGTTCCTAAACTGGTGAAGAAATCTCTAGAAATGTATGGAAAGGTTTCATTTTCCACTCTGCTGTTTTATTGACCTTCTTTGTGTTGGGCTGTCCCTGCTGATGGAGAATCAGATTGAACTGAAGAGTTTCTTCAATAGTTGCTGAGTTGCAATACTAAAAATTACTATAAAAGAATAAGGGCTGGCTCTGAGAATCTGTCATTCTTTCAGCCCTGAGAATTAGCACCCTGGTAAGAGGGAGAATTGGTGGGTACATTGCTAATCAGTTAGCTCAGCATTCAGTCTTGACCTAAATCCAGATCTTGCCTTATTGTATGGCACCATGAAGACATACTCAGGCAATATTGATAGATTTCCTGCATTGCAGGATACAAAGAGCTTGTTTATTTTTTGACATCATTATTTAAATTTAAATCTGAGGCTGCTGTGATCTACCAGATTGTTTCAGATTTTTTAATTTTATCCTGGGTTTCGGTTTGTTCCCAAGTCTTTCATTATATCTGATGTATGAAAGGATAGTTTGATAATTTCAACAGTAATATTTTATTGGGTAAATATATATTGGGTTGGAGAATTCAGGCATCTTCTAATATTGCAACTATAAATAGAAACAGTTATGCTGTTTTAACTTTGAAGGCCAGACTTGAAAGATTCTACTTGTCAGGATGACTCTAGAAGCTCCATGGCTAGTATCCTATTGGTTGCTTAGTCAACTTGTATCTGTGTACTCAGATCATGCTGACAGCATTATAGGCTCTTAAGGAGTTGGAAAATAAATGTATTCCATTACTTGAAGTATATAAATATATGAAAATATATGAGCCATAGAAATATTTCCTCTTTCATAGTTGAGACTTATAAATTAGGAAAACTGAGCTCCATCAACGTGGAAAAGTTATTAGCTGGAGCCTTGGTGAGAGGTTGAGATTATGAGAGTCTTCCTGGAGCTATAATGGAGAAGAAAACCTAATACATTGGTGGGGCAAGAATGTTCAAACTAAACTGTCTTTATTGTTGGTCTCCTTGTGGTCAGTGACCACTGATACTCTGTTCCTGGTGTGCAGCTCCCAGAACAGTAAAGATGTAACCAGGAATCAGACTGGAGTTAAGCATTGAGATCCGGCTTAACTGGAAAAACCAAGACTGCAAGCTGAACATGGCCTTTTAGACCCGAGTCCAGGAAGAACACATTCCTGCCCAACAATGAGCTGCTGGTGAGATTGGATTCAGCAGAAACTTGAGGGAGGAAACAACTCATAGAAACCTCAATTGATAAAGGATGTTTAGAAGAGAAGGGTGATCTCATTCCCCTGTTGTAATTATCAGATGATGCTGGGGTGAGGCATTCCCTATAATGTCGAGGGCAGATACCTCTTCTACCTTCCTCTTGCCCTTGTCTATAATTGCCTTTATGAGTCACTACTTAAGCTCTATAAGTTGAGCCCTTTCAGTACAAAAATGTTAATTCATCATAGCTCCAAGATACTCTTGTCTGTCAGTTTGGTGCAGGATAATGGAATGACCATAACATGGAGTCAAACCGATATTAGTTTGCCTCCTGGTTTTGACATTTACTATCTGTGCCTCCCGGAGGAGTTTACTTATATCTCTTTAAGCTTCAGTGTCTTCACTGTAAAATGAGTACAATGGAACCCACCTCATAGAGCTCATTAGAGGATTTAAGAGAGTATATACCTAGTATAGTGCCTTGCACATGGAAGTCATCAGTACCTGGTAGCTGTATTTATTATTTCCCTGTACCAATATCTGTATTAGTTTCCTGCCGCGGTCACAGTAAATTATCACAAACTAGATAAATTTATTCTGGAGTCGAGAAGTCCAAAATCAAGCTGTCAAAAGGGTTGGTTTCTTCTAGAGACTCTGAGGGAGAATCCATTTCATGCTTCTCTCCTAGCTTTTGTAGCAGCCAGAAATCTTCGGTATACTTTGATTCGTAGACACGTCACTCCAACCTCTGCTTTTGTCTTCGTAGTTCCTTCGGTTCTGAGTCTCTGTGCATTGGTGTCTTCTTTGTGTGTGTGTGTTACTTATAAGGACATATATGAGGGCTGTCCTGAAAGTATCCAGCCATGTAATGTGAAAAATAGAGGCATTGATGGCTGGATTTTTTCTGGAGAGCCCTCATATTATTGGATTTAGGGCCCACCCTAATTCAGGATGATCTCACCTGGAGATCTTTATCTTAATTACACCTGCACATTCCTTATTCCAAATAAGGTCACATTCAGACATTCCAAGTGGACCTATTTACTGAGGGAGCACTGTCCAATCCACTAAAAAATATGTGATTAGCTGAATTATATCCCCCAAAATTCATATATTAAAACCATAATCCACAATACCTCAGTATGTGACTGTACTTTGATATAAGGCCTTTAAAGAGATAATTAAATTAAAATGAGACCATGAATGTGAGTTCTAATCTAGTTTGACTTGTGTTTTTATAAGGAGAGGAAATTTGGACACAAGGAAAGACAACAGGAATGGATCCACTATATGAGGACACAGTGAGAAAGTGGACATCTGTAAGCCAAGGAGAGAGGCCTCAGAAGAAATTAAACCTGATGACACCTTGCTTTCAACTTGCAGCCTCCAGAACTGTGAGAAAAAAAATGCTGTTGTTTAAGCCTGTGGTATTTGTTATGGTCACGATAGCAAACTAATACAATGCATAAAATTAATGATTGGCCTCCTTTCTTTAGTTTCTTTAGGTGTTAAACAGTTTACACACGGAATCTGATTCCTGACAAGACAGTATTGTCATGGACCCCTTGTTTGAAGTGACCTTACACTGTATGGGAAGCTCACTTTTCTTCCCGCTCACATACTACTGAGAACGCCAGGCAGTGTCACTTCACTGAAATTCTATTTTATTTTGTAGCTGAATTAAGTGGAACACAATGGGGTTAGACAAGTACCTGATAACTGAAATTCTACAGTATCTCAGACCATCATGATGAAAATTATGGTTATTATGCAATCTAGATAGTATAGAGGATATAGATTAAAGAGTACTAGAAGTTTCTTTAAAATAAAAATTCTTATTATAAGCTTTACTCATGATCTACATTTTTCTTTTGCAATTTAAATGTAAAAAATCTTGGTTAATTGACAGTTTTGATTAATAAAGTCCTAAGACAAATACATGATATTTTATCCCACTTCAACTTAAGAGTCATTTTGTATGTTAGTCACCTATTCTACCATCTCCATTAGTAAATTCTAAAAGTTAGCCTTTCTGAACATGAAACTTTGCATTTTTTAATTTATGGGCTTCAAAGAAACTCTAAACTCTTAAGTGTTATCTTTTTAAACTAGTTTATGATTAGCACAACTGTTATTTTAGTTCATTGTTTTATTGCTTTTGTAAAAGGCTCTGGGATTTTTATGAAGGTGCTAAGCTTATATTGTATTTTTAATCACTATTTCAGTTATAATTATCTTTGTCATTAAAAACAGTACATCTGTAAGCCTATGTTGGCATTCAAATAATAATATAATACATAAACAATTAACAATAAATATTAATAATGATGTTGGCAACTTCTGAGGCAGAAAGCAAGAATGATAGAGCGAAAGAAACATATGAGAACATTGTTCTCTCAAGCTTTCCCCTGACAAGTATAACTTCAAATATATTTATTGCTGAGATACTTATCTGATGTATTTCTTATGACTGGCATTTCTAGAGATTTTAGGGCAATACATCAACTAGTGCTCTGAGGGTGGATCTCACCTTGTACTCTCTTAACAATAGTTGGCAGCAGGTAACATTCCTTCCCTCTGTGTCTACTCTGACATGCTTCAAGGTTAAGATAATGAATATATGATCCACTACTCACTTTCTTTTAAAAAAATATGGTTTTTCTCCCAGTTACTGTACTTGACATGTTCCCACACTATGTTAACAGCAATAGTTTACTGAGAAAAGCAGGGGACACAGGGGACTAGTGATACTCTGGTGACTGGTCTCTATGGTTAACATGTGAGCATTGGAATAATACTTGATAACATTATGATTCAAATACCTTGAACAGATTATCTAGGTATAGATAGACTGTAAAGTCTACAGGGGTTGAATCTCTCTCTTTTGCCTTTTTAACCCAAGTGCTTAGCATAGCATCAGGCACCCAGGAGGTAATCAGTAAATAATTTTAATGTATAAATTAATGAATAAAAAACTGGAAAGAGTATCACTACTTCAATGGAAAAATTATATTTGTTGCTAAGTCAGAAGTGAGAAATGGTACTGAACCCCATCTGGTGAAATTAAAACAGAAACAAAAAATACACATGTAGTGTTGCCTTAGGCTCAAATAGAGAATTAGCAAAATGCGCAGAAAATAACAAAAACATGTATCTGTGAAATACGAAGTAACAGCAATTTACACACACACACACACACACACACACACACACACACAGTTTTTTTGGCACCCCGATACACACACACGCACGCGCACACACACACACACACATACACATACTGGGGTGCCAAAGATGTGTACACATTTTAAGAGATGTTATCTATGTATTAGTTTTTGAAGTTGAATTGAATTATAGTAGCAATGTGTAGTATAATGTTTGTTCAAAAGATGGCGTTAATAAAATGAACGCTAGCATCACCATGTGACAGGGAGAGCAGTCAAAGAAAATGGTGGAAGCATGGCTGTCCTTCGAGGAGCGCAAGACCATTTGAATGGTATTTGAAATTCAAGAACATTGAGTTTCCCCCACGTTCTCCTGACTTCATATCCCTTGACTTCTATCTGTAGGGGGCCTTAAGCATGTGGTATACTGTAGAAACCAGCTACACTGGCAGTACCTCGGGAAGAAACTGAATGGCGTGCACAGTGATACAAGTGGACACTTCGGTTAACATTGCTCAAGCAGCAGTTCGCCATGACCAAAAGTGTCAAGATGCTGATGGTAACTAGGGTGAGCACCTCTTGTAATTGCAGAAATCAAACGTGACTTATATTTATCTTTTGTTATCAGTATATATTATTACAATTTAAATACACTTTTCTCCTTTCTTAAAACGTATATACATTTTTTGGCACCAACTGTGTGTGTGTGTGTGTGTGTGTGTGTGTGTGTGTGTGTATACTCATACACACACACACATACACGCAAATATATAAAGAAAGAGAGAGAAAGCATAAAGCAGTTCAAATGGAATATATAAGCATGGTATATATGCTGTACCAAAAGAAAAAAAAGATGATAGAACATTTGAAATCTTACTTAGGAAGTCTGTATAGGCACTGCAAAATCAAATGGAGTTTATTGTGAAAAGTTTTTGGAGGACATAAATGTTAAAAAAGATTTTGAAAAAGCTGAGAGTTCTCATTTGGTAAGAAGTATCGTACAAAATTGATAGATTAGGAAGCCACTGTAGGAGCTTAAAGAGCCTAATGGAATTAGGGACAAAGTTATGTGGGAAAATTTTTTAGTAAACTCATGCAACATAGAAACATTTCAACAGAAAAACTTGGTATGGTATATGTGCAGATGTTTGAAGAAAGTATTAAACATAATATACTGGTTTGTTTCCGTAAATAATATCCTTAGCTCCCAGCCGGAGGGAAGCTGGTTCAGATAATGGCTTTCTGAAGTCAAATTGTTGTACTTGCCTACACAAGCCTAGTTAATAATCCTTCAAAATCTAACAACCTGTGAGTGAATGTTGAGGAAGTAGTAATAAATAAACCATTTTACTGCACCTCAGGGAAATACACTCATAATTTTATCCTACCTGAATCATGGGAGGGTAATTGTGATAACCTTTGACAAGGTTTTCTATAAAATCACAGGCTTTGTCTGTATATATTAGGTGAAGTAGAGAATCAAGTCGATCAATAATATTAAGTACAGAATAAAACAAAACAAAACTTTTCCCTCAATTACCTGAATCATTAAGGTAAAAGTGGGTTTTATAAAGAGTACATTTTCTAGATCAGTGGTTCTCATTGTGTTTGAAGCAAAATAAGCACTATCTGTTGACTGAATAAATAGCATGTTTTGCACTAATTTCTTTGAATAAGTGTTACGATAGATAGTAAAGAAAAATTTCATTTACAGATATTTTTTACCACAAATATAGCACAAAGGCCACCTCTGTAGATGTGGGAAAAGAGGGGTTAGTTAAGGCAGTGAAAACATCTCAAAAAGTATTTGTTACCACATGCCTGGTTTGGGTCATTGTATGCTTTTTCAAATAAAACTAAAAGTGGAATTGTTCAACAAAGTTTTCCAGTAAAATACGGTTCTTACAAGTGGAAAAGTTTAGGAATCACCAAGCTAGACAATTGCTTGGATCTGTACTGACAGTCATGACTTTCTAGGATCACAAGATTAAAGAGCATCTCAGCCGAATTCACATCTTTGGTTGTCTTTGTGATTGATGGTCATCACGGTGGCCAAGAACCACGATGATACCATCCCTATCAGTCATTAAGAAAGGCTGTCATTTCACGCATATTGCCACAATTTGAGGACGTATCTCAAGAGTGGAAGCTGTGAAATGGCAGCCTGGCCAGTCCTGTACATTTAGCCATTTATCACCTATTACAAGATCTAGACTAGAGTATAGGATCAGGGTGATGGATATTAATGATGGAGATGGCTTGATTTAAGTAATATATTGTTCATAGGTGTAACTTAAGGGTAATTTATTTTCTTTTTCCACAAAATAATCTTTCTTAGAACTGGGAAGATTAACTGTTACAAATTATGTATATAAGAAAGAAAATAATTTTGTTTATCCTATAACAGATTTAAGTCACAACAGACTTGAAGGGAGGATATAAAACTTATGAAATGCAAAGTAAATGAAAATATGGAAAAAATACACAAGTCATCAAATCACTAGTTCAGATGAATCATTTTGCTTAGTATAGAGAACACAGTTAATAATGGATTATCTCCAAAAATATTTGAAATGTGGCATTGCAAGAGGTAGTTCTTTTTGTTTATTTAATTTTTGCACAGTCAGATAATTTTGAGAAAAAAACAGTACTGCAGAAAGTACTAAAATTGCTGGATACAGCATCCCAGTTAAAAATAACTACAAATAAAAACCTATGCTTGGTAGAACAACAACAAAAAAACTTTTAAAATTTTGTTTCTATGGAATCAAATATCTCTGATAGGAACAAATGGCAAAACACTTAACCTGGAAAATACATGTAGAGAAGTTCAGCCATAGATTTAAAACTAGAATAAAAGAAAAGAAACCTCCAATTACAATAAATGATTTGCAAAATGGTTCCGGTTGGAATATTTTTTTAAAAATTGTATACTCAAGTTACATGAGTGAATTGTTACCTAATAGGAGCCACTTTCTATCTACACTTGAATCTCAGAATCTAACAAATACTGGCACAGTGTGACATACCTTTTGGAATATATACCAGTCCTAACCCGCTTCTGCGAAAGTTAGTCCCGTATCTATAGTGGGTGTTAGGTCTCATATTTGAACTAGGTGATCCTTCTCCATCATCATAGCAGATTGCACTGGGGACAGAAGGAGGAGAGATACCTGCCCCAAGATGGGTGGATCTGATCCTGCCTTTAAAATTTGGAACTGCAGTACAGTTAATTAATACTGGAATAGGAAAAGGATGCAAAACCAGTGCAGGGTCATGTTTTGGCATGTGCCTGTGCTGAAGCAGAGAAAGTCATTTGAGCAAGGAGAGAGAGAGAAAGAGAGAGAGAGAGAGAATAAAGGATAGGAAAGGAGTCAGACCATAAGAAAAAGCAAATGCTCATGAGAGACAACCCCCATGAAATGTTCTTGTTCTATAAGTCCTGGTTTTGGTTCCACGTGAAGTTTGACTGGAGTTCCCAACCTTGGTTTTTGTGAGTTTTCCCTACAGTTTGTATAATAAACTTCTCTTGTATTTAAGTATTAGTCTGAGTTAAATAGAGAGCATGGAGAAAAGAAACTTTATCTGCAGAAGTTAGGGGGGAAGAGTTAAATATTAGGCAGGGTCATAGCATTTCTCTTCCTTCAGGTTCTCTATTTGGTGATTTTTTAGAACACAATACTTGCATTTATAGACTCTATATATGATATAATAATAAGGTAAAGTGTGCTTAGTAACTTCTTTAAGTCATATTTTTTTTTAGTGGACTGGAATATGATTTTCAAACACATAATTCTCCTAGTAGATTGTGCTTAGTCAAAACTTTAAGATTTTGAGACATTCAGCCAAAATTAGGCTACAAGAATGTGTTTTTGCCTAAGTAAGCATGATTTGACACAATTTGTACTTTCTGTAGGCATAAAGAAGTTAGAATAAAAACAGTAATGAAATGCTATCTTCTGTCTACAAAACTAAAAGAAAAAAAAATCTCAGAGTTGATGAGGGTTTAGGGAAATGGGCCATCTCATACTTAGCAGTTTGAATTATAATAAGAAAATTATTTAACAAATATTTACTGAATGCATTCAAGATGTCAGACACTGTTCTAGGCACTGAAGGTCAGCAGTGAACAAAATAGTAAATATATATATATATATATATATATATATATATATATACACACACACATACACACACACACACACACACATATATATATTTACACATATATATATTTACACATATATATATTTACACATATATATATTTACACACATATATATATTTATATGTGTGTGTGTGTGTATATATATATGTATTTCACACAATGGAAAAATGGTTATGCAGCCATTAAACACAAGATTTTTAAAGACTATATTGTTAGGTTAAAAATTAGGTTAAAAGAAATAACTACAGTAGGTTCTTATCCTCATGAAAAATGCATAAGTGCCAGCACACACTTTTTTTAAAGTAAAAAAGATATATATACTAAAATATTAAAGGTAGTTGCCACTGTGTGATGCGATAATAGATATTTTTTCTCTTAGAATGTCTTTATATTTCTAAATTTTCTGTAATAAACCTGTATAATTTCCTAAAGAGTACAATGCATGACATTTCACATTTTCACATATTTAAAATTGAGAATTATAAGCTCAATGCAGGCAAGGACCTGTCTGGCTTAGAAACTTAGTTGACTCAATGAATGCATTTGTCAAAAAGAAAAGTCACATGTGGTAGGCAAAGGACTACACTGTAGTACAATTGCATTTGTGCATGTTTGACATTAACAATGCCTAGAAACTAATTAATACTTTTTTCACTTTAGTTATTTGTGTTGAAAATCCCACATGAATTTTAACTTAAATTTGGATTCATATGTTGTTTTAAATGTCCTTTGAAAATATAAGCACAGTAGCATGAAAGATAATTCAATTAATGGTAGTGGATCCCTAACAATAGCTTAATATGGATTCTCATCCAAGCCTGAGCAGCTATGTGTCCAAAGTCTTATTGTATGCACTTTAATAAAGGAAATAAACAAAATAATAGAAAATAGAAGAACTGCAGGAGATATGACACAAGCCTTACAATGTGATATTAACTCTCAATCCAAAAGGTATTAATAAAAAATTCAAGTTTTAGGGTACAGTGTAGTGAACATCTGCTGTTTTTTCCCCCCTTGGCAGCTTTATTTCCCATTTCTGGTGAAATAGGACGGTTCCTGCTAAAAACTCTCCCTTTTGGGAACCACTCCTCAGCCCATGCAAACGAAATGGGTTTAACCCACACACCAAACTCTAGAGCTTTGCTGTATAGTGTCTATTTAGTTTAAATGTACATTGCTTAAAATGAAATTTAACATTTAGTTCCTCAGCTCTTCAGGCACATTTCAAGTGATTATGCTGCACATGATTAATGACTGTCATAATGGACAGTGCAGGTTATAGGACTTTTCCATTATTATCACAGGAAGTTCTCTCAAATTACGTGGGGGTTTTAGGTAACTTTGTAAATCTTACGTGACTGGCCATGGTGATGAGCCCAGGGAAGGACACATGACCCAATCAGGTTGGTGAGAACCAGACCCAGGACTTTGTAAAGGCTGAGGGAAAACAGCTCTCTTGACTCTCTTGGAAGAAAAAAGAGTATATGAGATCAGAGCCACTGCAGTTTCTGCAAGAACAACCTTCTGAGTATGGACGTGGCATGGAAGAGAAAGCAAATTTCACACTGTGTGCCTACATATTGGGAGAGACCTGACCACGGTGATGTTTTCTGAGTCCATGAGCCAACAGTGCCTGAAGACAACTGCAGATTTTAAAGTTACAAAAGTCAATAATTACTCTTTTTTGCTTAAGATAATTTGGATTGGTTCTGTTATATAGCAATATAACTTAAGGAGTATTGACTGAAATATATAAGTGAAGGTGAATTAAATGAAAAGCAGTGTGTTGTCTCTTTTATGTCACCATAAAGGCTCAAAAATGACGTCAAGAATATAAAAATGATTTTGAGTCAAACTTTGTAATTCAAAGGTGAGCATGCTATGTAATTATGTAGATAAATGTATTTGATTGTTATTTCACAAAAAGAAATTGCGCATGTAAATTTGATGAAGTCTATTTTCTGAAAAGCTGTTATCAAATCGGTGGGAGTGAGTTGCTATAATTGATAGTCTCTTAGAATCTGTGAACATCATATATATTTATGTTAACGTGTAAAACTTAGGGAGGACAATCAACTCTTTCCTGTGTTCATCAGCTCATACAGTCTGCAGATGTGGTTCACGGGTGCATAGGTATTATGTGATCTTTTCTGGTACTGCTTGAAGTGACTTGTGGTGGACTTGAGTGCAGCCTGCTTTCAATCAATAACTGTGTTGTCCTTTATACTGAATAGGACTCCTTATGATGATATAGGAAGAAATTTGTATAACTTATTACTAAAATTTTGTCATGTCATATTTAATTTTGTATTTCTTGTCTCTTGCTTCTCACCCCCAATTTTGTACCTACTATCAACTGCTTTGAAGGTCAGAAGAAGTACTTAAAAAGAGCTGAAATGAATAGATGAGCAAAATATAAAGACCCAGCTTGCTAATATTAAATGAAAAAAACTTGAACTTTAGTGCACACCTTTTCAAGTACTTTTTTTTTAAACATCTGTAATACAGCTAGGAGAATCATTCTGCCCTGAGTTGAGTTGAATTCTCCATTTTCATTCTGATAGCCCTACCAGAAATTTATTTGCATATGCTTCCATCCCATTTTTATAATAAAACATAATTAACAAAAATAAAAATGCCAACGAAATAGATGTTTCTAAAAAATGGCAGGAAATGGAGTGGGGTAACTGGACATGTTTTCTAACACACTTCACAAAATCATGTTTTCTCTTAGATCACATTCCTTAAATAGACTAACTAGGAAGATAGTCTGGTTAGAAGATAGCCCATTTTCAGAAGCGCACCCTCAGGTATCATCAATGAGATATGTTTAAAACACACTCTGAGTCAACATGCTGACCTTGATTGGGAAATAAAGAAAAAGTCCACTAGCATTTGGGCTGTACAAAGAACCACCCCATCTCAGACTTAGGGAATGATACATGATGCACCAGGAAACATGCATTTGGTTTGGATAAACTCAATTCCAGAAATACATGGACGATTGGAGAGAGTTAAGAGAAAGAAATAATGACGTGGCTAGGGTGGCGAGGTTGGGAGGGGACTTGGGAAGAAAGATTAGAGCAGTCGACTAAGTAACTTTTAAAATCTGACATGAAGAAACTCAACAAATATTTAAAAATAGCAAGTACTATATAGGCAGAGAAGTTATCTGGAATGGTGAAAGACCACAGGAAAAGAAGTAAAACTGAGAAAGCCAAAATTCTGGCTATATGTATGGGAAAATGAAACACAACAAAAAACCCAGTGACATTGAAATAGTCTCTTAAGGAGTCCATGGGAAGCTTTAACTTATGGTGAATTTACTACTAAACGCACAGAAAGCCCTGAGTGTTGGAAGAAGAAGATTGTAAGGAATGGGTGGTGAACTCTATGGCTGGACACACGCTTTCCTACTTAGTACTTCTATAAATCTATTATAATATGAAAATCCAAATTTATGTTGAACAAGAGCATATTCCTTGCCACACAGTGAGGTTTAAACCATACTTTTAAAGAACCCATTATTATAGTTTGCCCTGGGATCTATACCTATCATAGGGGAGAAAACTTGTTTTTAATTTGCAGTTTTCCAAAAACAATTCATTTAAAAATAATAAAAAGTCTGAAATCCTGCCCACAAGGGTTAATAACTATAGAGGTGTTCAACAGATACTCAGTTACAAAAACGTAAATGCTCTTTTCATTAAGCCTCTTGCGTCTTTTTTTCCATAGCTAAACCAAGATAATTGTTTTGGGGCTAATTTCTGAAGCTATTTAATAACACCTCCTGCTAGACTTCTCCTGTAAACTCAGCAAGAAGAAGCATCCAGAGTAATAGGAAAATACCTGTGCTCATTGAACAGCTCAAGTTCATACTTTTCTTTACAAAAGAGATCCTGCTGTTTGAGTTTGGCAATTGCCATACCTACTGCATTGGGGAAGATCGGATTAGGAGGCAAAGCTGACTAGGCACTAAAGTCCTCACTCTCTAGCACGATTTTTATGTAAAATCCATTATGGTTCATACTTTTGCAAATAATAAAATGATACAAAGCACTTCAAGATTTCTAAGTCAGCAAAATAATGAACAGAATAGCCTGTAAGTCACTTCAATACATCTTTGACATTTGGTCACTCATAAGAAAGGGCTTTGTATTTCTTCTTCACGTAGTTTTCTTTTCTAATGTTACATTCTATGATAACAGCTTATAGCTCCACAGGTTATCGCTAGTGTGTGAACTTGAACTACAAAGAGTTCATCACACTTTAAATTTCACTAAGTGGCAAATTTTTCATTATATTTCCCTAAGAAACAATGGATGTCTTTTTTCTCCACAAATGCCATTCCCTCAGATTGGAAAAAAGAAGCACACATACCTTATAGAGTAAGGGCAATGCCAAAGGGATATGCTTTTGCAATGAACTAACCACAAAATTAAAATTACATAGATTGATCTATAATTATTCTTTGATATAATTTGTGATGACGTATGGGTATAAAGTGTATTTTCAAAAGACCTCTAGAGACAATATGTTTTCAGATTTCCAAATGGATCTTTCTTAGCAATAGTCAATGAAAATAACAGAAACAGTCAAGAAAAATATTCTGTAGCACAATGTATAAAATGTATTCTTTACCTTCTGCTATTGTCATTGTAGTTCCATATACTATCTTGTGGCTTAAGGTGGAATTCCCATTATAGTTCAGTGGAGAATCCAGGCATGAGGTAAAGGAAATCCAAGACTTTGGCAACAATGATACAATTCTCTAAGTGAAACAAGAATGTGAATAAAGTATGCATTTCAAATATAAAGTATTTTGGTGGTTGTTTATCTCATTAGTATAGTTGAACTTTTCAGGAAAGTATACTCATTTTTATTCTGAATGACTGACACACATGCAATATTTTCTTTGGTATATTTAATAATTTCAGTCAAAATAGGAAACTTATTTATATTTCACCTCATTGCCAAACCAAACAAGATTAGTCATATGAACTGAGTCTCACTGGTAGATGAATTTTGATGGTGTAATGTCAAACATGATGCTTGACCTTTGACTTATAGTTGGCCTTTTGGAAGCCATGGGGTGCTTCTCTCCAAAGGAGAGAAGCCCAGCCTTGAGTTCCTATGGACCTATATAGAGAATCATATATGACTAGCTCATGACTTACGTACTACAATACGTAAGTCATGGAGCCCTCAAATGCTCTCAAGTGTTCTAGAAGCAAACACTCCAGGATGTTGTTTGGGGAAGTTCTGATGACTTAGAGAAACAGCTGGATCAGGGGTATCTAAACTTTTGGCTTCCTTGGGCCACACTGGAAGAAGAAAATTTTTCTTGGCCACACATAAAATACACTAACACTAACAATAAATGAGGAGCTAAAAAAAAAAAAAAGGTCTGTGCGTAATTTTTGTTACTGTTTTAAGAAAGTTTATGAATTTGTTTTGGGCCACATTCAAAGCTGTTTTGGGCTGCATGCGACCTGCAGCCTGCAGGTTCAACAAGCTTGAAAAAAATAGAGACAATGTAGTCTACCAATGCTAAATAGAGGCAAAAGACTCACATGTATTAATAACAATATTGAGTGCTTACTCAAGCTTGGACTGATTGCTTTATGCATTATCCCATATAATCTTCACAACAACCTTATGAAATAGGTCTTTTCAGCCAACTGAATGGGAGAAAATATTTGCAAATAACGCATCAGATAAGCATCTAATATCTAAAATATATAAAGAGCTAGTACAAATTAACAATAAAAAACAAACAACCTAATTTAAAAGTGGGCAGAAGAACTAAACAGACACTTCTCCCACGAAGAAATACAAATGGCCAGCAGACATATGAAAAAATGCTCATCCTCATTAGCTATCAGGGAAATGCAAATCAAAACCACAATGAGATACCATCTCACACCTGTGAGAATGGCTATTATCAACAAGACAAGGAATAACAAGTGCTGGAGAGGA